>JACBWW010000331.1:0-46093 GCA_020086605.1 Lanius collurio | reverse complement strand
GGAATCCTTGGTACATGCATTATCATAAAGCCCCCAACTTAGACTATTTAATGTGTGTTCTTGTAAAGGCTTAAATTTTTGTCATCACTATACATATATATATTTTAACCTTCAAACTGCCTAATGAGGAAGCTATTAAAACAAGCTTATTCTGAGCCAGAGTGGGTTGTGTTCATTAGCTAATTAGTTCAATCAGAATGAGAATTTCCTTTTCACTTTGAGTTACTGTAGTACTGAAAAATTTAAAGTAAATGCAAAGTCTTACTAAGATGTGAAATTAATTGCTTATCTTAGAAAACTTTCACTGATACCTCAGTAGCCATTTTAAAAGAAGAATTGTATTAATAAATGAAAGAAAAATGTAATCAATGATTTTGGTAATCATTAAAGTAGCTGAATTTCATGCAGAACTGCTCTAATCCACTGCTTATCAATTTTCCCATCTCCCTTCATAAAATCAGAATTAGTTTGCAACTAACATCCTGATACTGTGATATGTCAGTGCTTTAGCTGGGCTGCAGTATTGGCTTCAAAGTCTTCTAGGACATGGAGAGAAAACAAAGAAGAACATCTCCCAATCTCTCTGACTCTACTTAGTGAAGATCACAACAGTTTGAGAAGTTTCTACCACCCTCTTCAAGGTCACTATATTCCATGCCAAGCTCTGACAGAGCTGAATCTGGGAAGGACAAATAATTTTATTTATTTTTTTTTACTGAATTTGCAGTGTTTTTACTTGAGTTATCTAAAATACATTAATTTTCTAGTATAATTATGCTCTTTGAGCAAAACTGATAGGTGTAATTGATCACACCTGTCTGAGTCCTGCCTTAGTGGTTGAAGAAGGTAGTATCTATGAGTAACAAGTTACTGTGTTGGATCTGGCTTATGGGAAATAAGACTGTACTTAATTTGACAGTAAAATTCTTTGATAGCAGCATGGATTTATGCTGGATTTACAGTAACTGTGCAACAGTTTACTGATGAGTACTTCAGGTAAATAACTTCTAGTGGCTGACTTTGTTTTACTGTGCAGCAGAATTGGTTAAGACATGTCACATACTTGGATGCAGTGGTTCATAAACACAAACTCATGAACCATGACTACCGGTGTGAACAGATTATTGTAATAAAATTATCTTTTAAATTTAATCTTTGTAGGTAATAAGGTTGTTATTAATCAAACTAGTTTTTGTTTTTTTAGCTTTTTTTTTTTTTCCTCCTTACATACATATAAGATTCAGCAATATTAAAGTGGAGGGCTGCTAATACTGGACAACATTGTTAATTTATGCTTCCTGCCAAACATGGCTTAGGATCAATTATTAAGCTCCAAGTCATTTTTCTTTGTGATTAGATATTACTGTGGGTGTGTTCTGTGTAGAGAGAAAGTGATCTGGTTAGTGATGTATTTGTAAACAGGTTAATATTGCAACAAATTCCATGTAGTTCATGAGCAGCTATACTTGTACTGACAAGTTGCAAGACTGTTCATTGTTGGGTTATGTTGAGTGAAGGTAGTTGTCCAAAATTATTTCTGTAGAAATAACTAAACTAATAGAAGGACATATAAATATTGTTTATCTTCTGCTTTGTACTTGGACTTTCAGTGACACAAGCTTGGTGTCTGGAAATCTTTCTCTTGCCATAGTATGAAGATTTATTATCAATGCCTTACTGTCATACCACATAAATAATATGTTAGCTTAGAGCCAAGATAAATCTAGTAGTGCTGACAAGCATTGCAACCACAGATGTATGAAGTATATGAGTATGTACATTACAGCTTGCTACTTCAGTAAAATTAAAACATTCAGAAGTTGCACAATGCTAATGTTAAAAATCTACTTTTTTTTCTGATGTTCTTTGGAGTTAGCTGATGTTTAGGGACTTTGAAAAGATAAACAAAAATGCCTATAGCTGTATTGTCCAAGTCTTGAGGACAGCCTGGGGTATGGGTATGGGGAGCTGGGAAGCAGCACCAGCCTAAGTGCTTCTACTTACCTCGTGTAGTGCAGCCTGTGAATTACATGCTGAACCTAATTAGATGACTGTAGATTGATACATAAACTGATCCAGCTGAGGAGATAGAAACCTGCATGTCTTAAGACCTTTCAATGTTTTTTGCTCATTCAAGGCTACTTTATAGTAAAATAGCTGAGGGGGCAGCAGGCTTCTGTCCTTTAGGCCTCTGTCCTTCAGGCTTCTGTCTTTCACCTGCATTCTTGAGCAGTTCCTATGTTTTAAATCTGTCTCCCGTTTCTCACTGTGTTTTCTCTACACCTTGCTTCTCTTCTTCATCAAACTGATCTCTCCCTTCCCCTCCTAGTACCCACTATCATAAGTTTTTGTTGCCCTTTCCCGTGTGAATAAATGGCAATGAGGTTGCACCAGGCTGTCAGAGATCTTTGATTCCTTTTCCACTTTTTCTCTGCACAGCAAATTAGTGCCAAACCAGGTCCCTCTTCAGTGTGTCTCTTCCCCATCTCCCTCACTAACTTCAGATCACAGCTTTCTTTCTTTTCCTCTTTCTCCCATTCTCTTCTCTGAGATTCCAGCTCTCTTCCCTCTCTGTGTCCTTTCTTTTTCTCATTTTATTCTCAGGGCAGGCTGATCCTTTTTCTGCTTTGTGTTTCTTTACACTGAAGTTTATTCTTCTCACTGCTGTTGCTTCATGACCTGCTGCAGACCAAAGCTGTACCTGCATAGCAGGTCTTGTTCAGCAGCTGCAGGAAACATATACTGATTGTTCCTTAAGCCTTTTTGTGTTTTAGCAGAGCAATCTGCCAAAGTCTACTGGAAATTCATAAACTGTGGTGCTTATTTGTTGGCTAAATTTTGCTAGAGATGTTAAAAATATGCCCCTGAGGCACCCTCTGTTTTTGCTTTCCTTTCTTATGACTCCAAATCATATGCCCTTACCAGTTTAAGGTGCTGCAAATCTTCAGTAAGGAGGCTGCATTACATTAATGTGGACAAGAAACAGATATTAAGACAGCTCCTCAGTGGGAAATCAAGCTTCGTGTTAGTCTGTCAAAACTTTTGAATAAACACCTAGAAACAAGGTCTTACAAGTGGAAAAACTGAAGAAAGTTCCAGCTGAAGTCAACTGCCAGAGCCTGCATAGTTTGGTGTTGCTAGACCAAACGGTATTTCCATTGCCCACTTGCTCGTTTGTCACCTGCATTGTCCCTTCCTGAGTGCCAGCAGGAGGATGTGGGGAAGTGAGTAGAGAACAGGATCGAGTGACAGCTTGCCTGGGGGGAAGGTATGAGGGCTGAGGAGTACTCGGTAGAGCTGAATTTTAGTCTGGTTTAGTTCTTGGCTTCTTGTGTGCCTGTTTTTACAAGAATTTGTGGGAGGGCATGAATAAGCAGTTGGGAATAGAAAAAGTGGATGTGGGTTTTTTTTGGTGACAGTCTAGGACATTTGTTGATCAATAACTTTGATCACAGTGGTACTGTTAACCCAACTGTGAGGACCTGTTTTCTTTTCACTTTGCAATGTCTTATGGAAAAAAATAGCCTTAGAGCAGAAAATGCCTCGAAGGAGGCAGGAATTCTTTGAAAAACATCTGTGATTGTTGCACCTTAACTGCTCAAAGTTTAAGCAGCTGAGTCACACTGTTTGGTCTCTTGTAGCTATAAGGCAGAGATTGGCAGCTATGAGGAATGCATGGCATGGCCTCATTAACAGTTTTAAGGTAAATTCACAAATTTCAGTTTCCAAAAGTTACCTCATTTAAATGGACAGGCTGATTGAGGAGTTAAATTAAATAAGTGTGCACTTGCACATTTATCCTGTGTAACTAGAGCAACTCTGTTCAGTTGCATTTGGTGTTTTCCATAGTCTCTTTGGTGAAATTGCTGAGGGATTTTTCTGAAGTATGTGAAACTTTTGACCTCAGATCAAGCTCAGGTTTCTGCAGTACTGAACCTTAGCTCAAATCCCATTAGGTGGTGCTGAGTTATATGTAGCAGGTAGCTGAAGGTGAAAGGGATAAAGAAAAGCAGCAATGAAGAGATGGGAACTGCTATCCAATTTATTTCTACTACTCCAGTAAGATGTGTGCAGAAACTAAGGTTAGAAAGAACACTAAATAACATACTTTATGCTGAGTCTAAAGCATATTTGAATTTTTTTAAAAAATAAAACTGTATATAGATTAATGCATCCGATACCTAGCACCAGCTGTTGTTCTGATTCCCATTCAGTTCTAATACAGTGGAATTAAGGGAGAGGTAATTTTAGTATGGAATTTCCTGAGATCATATAGTTTTATTTTAAGGTATTGTTCTGTATCCGGATGCCGTTGCTTAATTTAGATCTAGCTATAGAATATAATCATGCTGTTTCCACCCTTTTATGTATAGACGTAGAAACACACACATGCACATCCACGGTATGTGTCTATATCTATATATACACATAGGTTCTTTAAATTACTTGAAAATAAGAATACATATTTAAATGTGTATTTAAAACAGTCAGCTAACAATTCTGCTGTAGCTGAAGTAAAGTTACTCTAAGTTTTTCCATGAATTAACCTCTTCTAGTTTTATGGCTTTGTTTCCAGTAGGTCAGTTGCAATTTAAAAAATACAGAATCTAAGGGAAAACAAATTTAAAATGAAAATATTCTGAAAAAAAGGTATTTACTTCCAATTTTAAAAATTTTTAACTGTCTATTTTTACACACTGCCTAAAACTTTCATACTGATTGTAACGGTTTAACTCCAGATGCCGACTAAGTACCATAGAGCTACTCGCTCCTCACTGCCCCCAACTCCTAGTAGGATTGGGAGGAGAATCTGAAAAAAGAAAGGTAAAACTCATGAGTTGAGATAAGAACGGTTTAACAATTGTGCCATAGTAAAAGATAATAATTATAATAACAAAAATAATTCTAACGGAAAGTAGAAAGAAAGAGGGGACTAAAACCGAAAAGAAGCAAGTGGGGCTTGCTTCCCGCCTGCTCCCTGATGCCCAGCCCATCCCTGAGCAGTGTCTGGCCCCTCCCAGTTTCTATACTGTTTGTGATGTTTTCTGGTGTGGAATATCCCTTTGGCCACTTTGGGTCAGCTGTCATGGCTGTGCTCCCTCCAAGCCTCTTGTGCACCAGTTCACTGGCAGAGCAAGGGAAACTAGAAAGTCCTTGGCTTAGGCTAAGCTCTGCCCAAAAACACAGTGTGTTTTCCATGTCAATCTCATACCAAATCCAAAACACAACCTTGTACCAGCTGCTAAGGTGAAATGAACTCTGTCTCAGCTGAAAGTAGGATGCTGACTCTGTTAAATGAGAGACTCAAATTGCAGACCAATAAGCTGATTTTCAGGACCTGGTGGTTATACTTGTTGCAATCTTGATGTATCTTACCTAGATGTATGTTGAGACTCCGGGATATTTACTTCTTATTCTTGTAAGTACTTTATTGTTGAAAGATTTGAAGTCTGTGTACTTATTGACAGGAATCTCAGGGTAGTAGAATGCAGCAAATATGCATTATCAGGAGAACTGTTTTTATTTAGAATTAAACAGTTTTTCAAACCAAAATTATGTCTTTGTTTAGAAAAGATTTGGTTATTGTTAGCTGCCTGCTTTAGCATACAGTCAAATCACAGTGTGCACGCTATCTGATGCGAATGAATAGAAGGCTCACTCCTTTCACTTTAAGTATTGTATTATGTTCTGTATCATTTCATATAAGAGGTGATAAAGATATGTACAAGACAGAAGCAACTGACTTAGTAACCTTCCTGAGGTACTTTTAACTAGTTTTCCAGGTCTTTATTCCCTGATCTGCATGGAGTGAAGCACATTCATGACTATAACTTGTTTCATATCTAAATGTGACTCTCCATAAGCATACCTTTAGATAAACTCAGAGGCCCTTGTGGCAGTGCCAAGGAAACAGTTACCTGTGCTGTCAAATGCCAAAGGTGGGGTCTCTTTCACTCCTTCTCCTACCTTCTTGCTTCATTTTCATCTTTCTTTATTAGTTTTATTCTTAGTGGGGAAATGAGACTGAGTCATCTCTCTCACAGACATTTCATCTGAGACAAAAGTGTTTCATAGTTACCTCATCTTTTTGTCATATTTGCCATAAACTGTGAAGTGTAATATGCATCTCTCTGCTTTAAATAGAATTAAAAAGTTGCTTTCATTAGACTGTGATTACAATAAAATTTACAATAAAAAACCCCAGGTGATTTGTAGTTGAAGTGCAGTTCTTTGCCTCAGCACACCAGGTGTTAGTTTCATAGAAAATATGAACAATGAGGAACACTGAATGCAGTTCATTGTATTTCTCATTCATGTTTTTATGGCAAAAGGCTGCTTGATTTAATTAGAAAGAAAAGAGAAAAAGAATCAGTTAAAACCTTTGCCTCAAATCCAGTGGAGTACCTTGATTTTTTCAACTGGATAATCCTGACCCTGTCAGTCTCATATTTATGATTGCTAATGTGCACTGACAGGAAACAAAGCATTGGAGAAAATTTCTTCTTGAGTGCCTGGAAACCGTAATTTGAAGAATGTTCCAACTGTCCTACCATGCTAGTTTAAATGGCCTTATTAATAAATTGCAAGTGTTTTATATGGTCCGTAAAATAACAACCTATAAAGATAGGGAAAGCGATAAAAAAATGCACATTACTGCTGCAGAAGTGCTTCCTATGTCATTGTCATCTGCTGCATCACACAGTGAACCCTTTTCTACCTGCTGTAGTAAAGTCCTAGCACTCCCAAATGTGAAAAATTGCGATGCCAGCAGAGCAAAATAGTGAAACTTTAAACTAATGATAGTTGAAATAAAACCATCATAAGTTAATAAAACTATGTGATTTGCCTTGTAGTATTCAGGATTGAATATACTAGCAATTATATTCAGGTACTGAGCTACTGTCTCCAATTTCAAGGTCTACAGATGAACTTGTATTGAAAAACTAGATTGGGGGAAAGAGATGTCTAATAATAGAGAGGGAAATAACTCCTGGTAAGAGCTTGAAGAGCTTCAGATCAAAAGGTTACTGGGTAAACCATATAGAAGTCCTTGAAAAAGAGAAAATGAAACATGGCAGAAGGCATAAAACTGAAGCCAAAGACATTGGTGTGGTTTTTTTTTCTTCTGAAATGTAAGAATGACTAATCTTTGGAAAAAAACTGTCAAGAGAAATGGTGACTTTAACATTTATTCTGTTCCTTAAATGTGTATGCTCTAAGATAGGAACCTTTATGCTTCATGGCATTTGATTCACTGCTGAGATAACACAGATGAAAACGGCCATTGCAAGCAAAAGGTTGGAGTAGACTTCCTTTGGTGTATCTGGGTCTCCAAGCAGAAGACCTTAGTACCAGTATGTATAGTAGGGTATGCCAAAATCCTCTCTGGTATGATGACAAGTACAAAAAAGCATTGGAAATACCACGATGAAGTCTGTCTGTGTTAGTATTTCCTCTGATTGTGATGTTAATACTGAAGGACAGTGTCTGAAGTGAAGATGAATTTTTTCCAGTTTTATCCTTTGGCTTCCATCAGGCAGCAGATAAGGCCTGAGCCAGGGTAATTAGCCCACCAAATTTGTTATCCAGTTATACACTCACCCCCACTCCCAAGTCTGCTGAATTCCTGTGCTGTGGTTGCTTGTAACTGTTGCCTCCAGAGCAATGAGTTTGTTGGATCATGTAATTGAGTCTTGGAACAGAGATGGAACTCTCCACCCCCTTTACTCTGTCTTTTGATTGCTTTCTATATTTCAAACAGTTCTGGTTTTGTAATAAATAAAGTATAATTATTTGTGTACTGCTATGCATGATATTTTTATTTTACAGGTCTCATATGGAAACATCTTGGGGTTGTAGCTTGTTTTTCTGGTCTTTTACTGTCAGATCCTCCTTGCATTTTGAAGTGGGGTGATATGATTACTGGGATTTGTGAAGGGAGAGTGGGCAATTAATGAGGTGCGATCACACAAGACCAAAACGTAGTTATTTCTTATTGAAGTATTCCATTTTATTCAAGTGAGGCATCTGAACGGGATTTCAGCCCTGTCATGCTCATCAGCAAGTAACATATAGGTGTCTCTCTTCACTGTAATAATTATATATCTAATCATGTGATTGGAGATTGGATGCTGCCTCTTACAAGTCCTTTGTGTCCTTAACTGTCCTGCCTTTATGTGAGTGTACATTCATCCATCACAGATCAGCAAACCAGAGCAGGTATCATCGTGGCATTCCTGTTTCTATTTAAGCGAAGAGAGAAGAGCTGTGATCTTTCCATAAATGTTATGACAAGGAGCAAGCTGTGTGAGTAATTCATGCAGCCCCAGCTTGCCCTTATTTACATCTTGAAGTATCTGAAAAAGAACATTGGATGGATGAATCTGTAGCTACGTGCAGAAGGAATTATTCTAGTGAGCCAAATACAGTCAGTAATTTTGGGCATCTCAGTCCAAGTGACCCTTCTGGCTTTGGAAGAAATATTTAATTTTTTAGAGTTTTTTTGTCATTGCTGGGTTTTGTATAGAAACATATGTGAAAATTTGAATTGTGCCTCCAGAACTTTAAATAGAACAGTAAAAGTTCCATTTGAAGATGGAAATAAGATTTGGCAATATTGCTAACAGGAAAAGAAAAGCTTTCAAGCAGTGTATTTAGAGAACAAAGATAATTTATTTTATAATTAAATATAAATGCACTTTTCCTCAGCTGAGAATGCTAAACAACCTGGAATACACTTTGCATATCAATAATATGTGGCTGCTCTGATTTGTTAAGAAGTTTAAAAGTCGTAAACTAAGGAAGTTAAATATATAAATCAAAGAGTTATTTTGGCTTATGTTCTCTTATTTACTCAGTTTTATATCCCAAATAAGTATTTTAAGTCAGTAATTACTCTGGGCTTGCACTTATGTGGAAACAGAATGCAATGCATGGTTTTGTCCCAGTCTGCAGACTTATGTCAGATCCACACACAGAAAGAAAGAAAATATGGAGCCAACATCTCCAGTACAAATCTCAAGCGTTTACTCTTGGTCATAGTTTTGGGTAAAAGATCAAGGATCTGATCTTTGTGGCAACAAAGTGGGGAAAACGAGCTGCTAAGGGCCAGATCCTGTGATCCAGTGTGCCTGATTTCAGATTATCCATGGATAGCGTCTTGGCACCGAGAGGCTGGGTGGCAGCCCAGTGTGAAGCAAGACACCCTGATGAATTGGGTAGCTGCTAAGACTCGCTGGGTGGTTTTGAACTTCTTATAGAAACTTTACTGGGATAATAGATCCCCATTTCCAAGGAAAGCATTCAGGACACCAGACCATACATGAGGAGTGGTCACTGACCGTCTCTACTAAGTGCATTTTTTTAGACGGAAGCACCTGTTGCACTTTGCACAAAACCCCAGCTTGTGAAATGCTTTCAGTGTGCCAAAGTGATCATCTTCCTGGAGACATTCACCTAGTGACCCTCCTTTGTGAGTCCCAAATAACTACATGTGTGCTGTGGTGCTAGGAACATGCTTTGGTTTCAAATTGGTAAGCAGGCATGGGTAAGTGTGGTGAAAAGCCCTAGGATACTGAGCATGGCTAGACAGAACTTGCAACTTCAGTCTATTTTGTTGTACCTGTAAATGCAGCGAGATGGAATGCTGTTTGTGTGGCGTGTAATGGAATGTGTAAGGTGCATCTTTGGTGTACGTTGTTTTCTGTCACAGGCCAGAAGAGAACTGTTAGGAGGGATTTTTAGTTTTCATCTTCTGAGAAGCACAGGGATGGTGTAGGTGGGTGCAGGGTAATGG
This sequence comes from Lanius collurio, assembly GCA_020086605.1. NCBI lineage: Eukaryota > Metazoa > Chordata > Aves > Passeriformes > Laniidae > Lanius > Lanius collurio. Next base: position 36,297 of record JACBWW010000331.1, on the reverse strand, counting down.
CCAGCTTTAAGGCCCTCTACCTCTAATTCACTCTAGCACGCTGTGCAGCAGCCTGCTGAGTAAATTAGAGCTGCTTCACAATTTCAGGACGCAGTAACTGCAGCATGGAAGTTATTCTGTGGACATTTGTCCTCCTCATTTCATTCCTTCACTAAGAGGCTTTATTTAGAAAAACCTGTAGCACTTCATACAAAACACTTCTGCTCAAGAAAATGCTCCTCAGAGCCATTGAGTCCCCTTCCCAGCCTGTGAATGCAGCTGCAGTGTCCTGTACAGAGGGCAGACCAGGTCAGACTAATTGCCTCTTTGGGAAGCATGGGTGCCAGCCAGAGACTTGAAATATGCGAGAAGCTAGTTTTGGAGAAGTCATGGACATGTTAGTGAGAGTTGGTGTAATTCTCTTCTTATTTATGGAAAACAAACAAAAAACCACAAAGCCCAGAACTGCTCCATTGCTCAATGTGTACATAAAAAGCCATAATATTTGCTACAGAGAGTGGAGACCCAAAGAAACTCCTTTTGTTTTGTTTCTGTAATTTCCAACAACATTTTAGTTTAGCTAAGGATCACAGTGGGAAGGGAAGTTTAGAAAGTAATATCTTGAATTTGTCAGAGGACACCTGTTCTTGAACTCCCGTTTAAGATAACTAATAGGTTATTTCTAGGCTTGCAGCTGGGACAGGAGGGATCTCTGGGAGAGCCTGCATGAATTTTCTTGGAAGGATTTGATCTATGCTTAGTTCTGCGTTGCAACAGCCACTTCACTGTTAGTGCTTCACCTTTGGTACCTTCACCAACAGGTGAACTAATTAGGTAATTAATTTCCTGTTAACTCATGCATCATCACAAACTAGCTTCATTTTCTGTTTGAACTTGAAATAAGTTCTGTGATTGAATGTATAGTAGGTACCATGAAGCCTGTGACAGACTGTCTTAATTCAGGGGTCTCACTACTAGTTTGGAGACCTACTTTGGATATTTAGACATTGAAGAACAGCTGTGGTATATGCTTGGAATTCTAGTTTAAAAAAAATTAGCATAAATGCAGAAGTATACATCTTATCTCTGTGTGTGTAGTGTTGGCTATGCAAACTGCAAACTGGCAATTTCAGGTTTTTTCTGCTATCCATTGTAATTTTGAGATCTATATCCCCACTTTACTAGCTACATTTCTCTGTTGAATAGTTTTGAACTGATGTCCCTGTACATGAAGATTATGAGCTCTCTGATAGTTAGGAGGTTCAAGATTTGATTCAGAGTTTCTAAAGCTGGCAAAAGACACTGGATTTAGTAGGCTGTGAGTTAGTCCTAGTGTGCATAAATAGTTATTTTAGTGGGAATAAAGTGTGTACTTCAAGACCTTATAAAAATTAAAAATTATGCCAAGAAGTTCTTTTGCCATTACTTATAAGACTCAAAGATTGAAAGACATTTATATTATTAGACAACTACATAGGGATATGTGAAAGTATATTAAGCTACTTGTTTTCTTTTTGTTATCCTCTTTTTATAAGGCACTATAGAATAATTTCAAGTGAGTGGAGTCAACTATTTTTCCACAGTCTAAAAAAACTCAGTAATCTTTGGCAAATGAGGGATTTGCAAGTTTGTGAGCAAAGGAGTAGTTATTACCATTTGTCGACTTCAGTGTGCTTGTTAACTGAATTGCATTTTGAACACAGTCCAGTATCTATGGGCATTTAGCCATGTGCTATATTAGAAACTTGGTCACCCAAAGCTGTTGTGAGAGATCAGAGAGCTTCAAAGGATAAACCCATGCAAATTATAAATTAGCCCCTGGAAGTTCTCTCTGCATGGACTAAGACATTGGGAAATTTGAGATTATAGTGTCTGAAGTGGAATGTATGTATACATTGGATTTTTTTTTTTTTTTTCTTTTGAAACTTGTTACAAAATGTTCCTTTTTGATAATAAAGACCAAGTTTATTTCATACATTGTTTCTGTTGAGGCAGTTTTAAAAATATTGACTTTTAGTTCATGACTTGAATCAGTTTTTCATTTGTTTGTGTTTCCAGAGGTTTGGAGGTTTTTGGTTTTTTCTTTTGTTTAAGAATGCCCTACTCATGGGTTTGCTGTGCCTGGATTTCACTAGATGAGCCTGCTTAGGTTTCTGTTACTCAAGGTAGGCTGAAGAAACACTGTATTTTGCCATGCTATACCTCTCATCTCTTAGAGCAGAGTTTTCAGTCACTCGGGGCATCTAGTAGCTTAAACATCTTTCACAGGGGTTTCTTCACTTCACCTGAGATCGATGAGTCAATGAACAGCTTGAGGCTTTACAGAGGTTTCTAAGACCTTTGGGTTCCAAACAAAAAAAGATAAGTTGAGGCACTGTTAGAGAGCCCTCACCACGTTCTTTTCTGCTTTAGTTCTTCCCCACTACATGAGCTTTAGAGGGCAGCCAAGAGTTCTCTGCCTCCAGGTGGCTGCTGAGATGGAAGTTCCTTCTTCCTCAGGTGGAGCTGGAGTAGTCTAAAAACCATTCTGCTACAAAACTATGTTCCCTCCCTTTTCTCTGTTCCTTGATGACATCCTGCATAATGCAACCTAGAAAGGAGGGTCATTTTGTAGCTAAACTATAGATCCATTTTTAAGTAGATCCAGTGCAGGGATGATGAATTCATGAATGGGAAAGGTAGTGAGCAATGTCAGTGTGTTCTGCTCATTGAAAGATTACATTTCACTGCTGTGGCTCCCCTTGTGTTTTGTCTTCTTAAACGGAATTAGATTTTTGCCTTTTTTCATGTTTGCTTTTATATACATTTATATATGTGGCCTTATAAGATTAAAGTGGATTTTGTCTGAAAGTCACCATGAATTTTTCCCAACTACTAAGAAAACAAAAGAAAAAGAGCTGCTAAATTTCAAATCATTTTGAATTGATCCATTAGTCAGAAAAAGATCTGATTTCCCTTTTACTGTCTTCCTCTCCCCCATCTTCTTAAATTACTGTGTGACAATATGCTGGAGAGAGTTCTGATTTTGGAACAGGTGTCCAAACAACATTTGTTAGGCTGCTTTGTAACTGCAACACAAAGTAATAGTTTAGAAGTACTTCATGTATTTTCACAAGCCGATTTTGTTGGCTGGTTATATCCAACACCTTTAAGGAAAAATCAGTCTATTGAATTATTTCTTTGGCATTTTTAACCAACTGTTAGACATAACTTTATAGTATATATAATTACAAAAAAGGACATTTTTCTTGGAACCAAATTCACATGTAGAGCTCCACATATTGTGAAGGAGTTATTTGGTCCACTCGACCTAACTGAAACTTCACAGTAAACGAAATTTCAAATCAACATGTCCTTATTTTGTTGCATATACTTGGAATATTTACAGCAATTTCTAATAAGATATGCTCATCTGGTTCCATTAGCGAAGTTCGTCTTGATTGTTTTCTCTGGCTTCAGCTGTGGCACTACTCTTTTATGACAAAACTGGCAGAAAGGAAGATGGTGGCTAGATTCAAAGCAAACAAAAAGCCTCAATAAGTGTTTGTGTGGCTCAGCAAAGGGAGACTATTAACAGACAAAAGAGGAAGTTGGTTAATATAGTTTCCCATATAGATCTCTAGAAAATAAGTTGATTCAACAGGATTCTTTCTCCTAATATCCAGTGTAAATAGCATGGGCTGTAAATATAAATCTGTTACTCTTTGTCCAAGATAATGTGGATATGGAACATTACTTAATTCCTCCTTCCTTGTATTTAGCTCTTAACTTCCCCTAAGCTCCTCTTCTTTAGACTAAACACTGGTCTCCTTAGTATTTTCTTTTTAGTTTTTAACTCAAGTTCAGCTTATGACTCATAGATGGCTTTACTGGAGAGCTGCTACGAAGTCAGAACTTCAACTGTGTTTGTCCAGTTGAGTATTCCTGCTTGAAGGATAGAACTTAAAAGATTCTGAAGAGTAGATGTGTCCTAACAAAATCTCATAATCTGACAAAGTTTCTTTTGAATTCTGATCCTCTCATCCAAACTTCTTACAGCCTAAAAAGTGTAAACATCTTTTTACAGCCTAAAAGTCTTTTACAGACTAAGCAGTCAGAAGTGTATTTTGGTAAGCATGTCCCTCTTCATCCACCCAAATCCAGAATGAGTATGTTCATTTGCACAGCAACAAGTGTGTTAACTTTGACAGTGAACACAGCTGTGTTCACTTTGACAGTGAAACATTGACAAACAAACATAGGGTACAGTTTTCCTGCAGTTTTGCTTCCCCCTTTGTAGTAACTTCCTCTAGAACATATTTCCTGTGTCTTAGAATATCAAGGAAAAAACCTTACTAAAGTCAAAATAAATTACAGAGTGGACAAGATGAGGCTTGTAATTCACACTGAGGTCACAAGCTTTCCAAGAAAACTGAGCTGGCAGAAAAAATTACACAGATTTTTTTTTCTAGAATAATTTTAAGAGGAAGTGCAGCTCCATGACAACTGTTTGTATTTCTTGTAGTCCTTAACCAGTGCAACACATTGGAAAAAGGGCCAAGTTTGCTAATCGGTATCTTTTAGTGGGTCCCCTTTGACCACAGAACCTCACAAAATCATTCATGGGGCAGGAACATGGGGGCAAGGGTTGGGGAAGCTGTTGCATAAATATCATGTGCAGCTGTATCGGGTTTTGGGTTCTGACTTTATTTAGGCTGTAGAAATAGTGAGTTTAAAAGTACCTTTGATGTGTCTTGCAGCAGAGGCTGTCTGGATCCGACTTGTGGCTGCATTGCAGGCAGAGGTGGTGCAAGGTTGGGAGAGGGGTGTTGGGAACAGTGAGGCTGGGTCTCAGGCAAGCAGAGAGAAAGAATGGCTCTACCCCATGTGACAATGCTACAATGCTGCTTATTACCATGTAGAAGGCTTATCCTAGCTCATCTAATCCATATTGCTCCTTCCTTATCAGAAAACCATTACTCTGCCATAACAGGAAAAGATAATGATATTAGTTTGATGTGACTGGTGCGTTACACACAGCTGTAACAGATGTTTACAGTCTCTTGGAGGGTAAAGGACAAGGATGATTCTTCATTTTCCTCCCTAAGAACTTGCAAATAGCTTGTTTGTTTATCGTTTACTCTAGTGTTTGTGCATTTGGAATTGAGCCTGGGGTAGGAACTCTGGTTTTCTTTTCTAGTTTCCTGAAACCACCAGTCATCCAGACTTATTGTCCACAAAGATAGCAAGTAATAGGTCTGCCATTCCTTCTATCAAAAACTGTTTTCTCCTTCACAGTCTGGATTAAGTCCTCCTATGTAGGAGTAGACTTTAGAAGTGCTTGCTCTCTAGCGGGTTGCTCTATCCTCTGTACTGAAAATGTGATAAGCACTTAACAGAAGCTTGCTGGACAATCTGTTCTGTTTCATTCTTTCTTCATCAGATGGAAAAGTTAAAGCATGTTTGTTTCTCAGTATTAATGTTCCATACATTGGGTGGTCGGATCATGAGAGGCTAGGTCCTACTCATCTTTCTGTGGTTAATGTTCTTTCCACTGCCTTTATTATTTTTATTCTTGTCACTATCCAGTTGCAGTACACTGTGTGTTTAAAAACAGCACATGCTGTAGTAGAGATAATGATACACAAATTGGCATCTATTGCAGATAGAGCTTTGAAAAAAACCCCAACAGTATTTGCTGATACTCTGATTTACTGGTACTGTGTCTCATGTAAGAGTATTCTGTGTGGAAGTCAATTACTTGGTTAAAAAAAAAAAAGAAGAAACAAACAAAACTATCATAAAACAGCAACAAAACACCAAAGTCCACCCCCATCTGTAAAATCTAAACTTGAGAAATTTGTGTCTGGTACATTATTTGAACTGATTAGGAGATAGAGGGCTGGATTTAGAGCTGTACCATTTTACATAAGCTAACAATCTGGTCTAGAAAAGGAAAAACAGCTTTATATTTATAAGGACATAAGGTAGATTTATTGGAGTTTGTATTTTTAGTGATTGATGTAGGACATAGACATAATAAGTGCCAGCTGGTAGTCCTCTGTAAATCACAAACAATAATATTTCCTTTTATTTCAGTGTGAACTATCTGACTTGCTTGAATTCTTTTTTAATTCAAAAGACTTTGTATTTGCAATTACAAATTAGAAATATAACTGCACAAACAAATTAGAAACATTGCACAATAACACTATAGTGGAACCTGAGAGCATTATCCAAAATGTGTATTGTCAGGATTTATTATCCTTCATGAGCTAGATCAAAAGCATTTTTCCATTTCTGCTCATGCTTCAGAAATACGTATTCCTGTCTTTCTCCATTAAAGCTGATGTTTTTTTGGCTGCACATCATTTGGTACTCTAGCTGTACATGGAAGCATCATGTTTTGTTAATGGATCTCAAACAGATTTGACTATTCTATTCCTTTTGATCTCCACTTTGAAAGTTCCTGCTTTGTTAGCAACTGTCAAATAACAGATTTACATGTTTGGCATGAAGAAAATCAGTGTTTTGATGTACTGTCAGATAAATCTACTGAACTACATGCTACAAGTAGTCTTAAACTCATGATTTATCTGGTCTCTTTAGCCTTTAAGGAGACTGCATTTCCGTACTTTTTTTTCAGTTTTCTGTAACTAATTGACCTGTTGATAAATGTCATGTGTGATGTAACAGGATCTAAAAATAAAATGTTGTGTTTGCATAGTGTAAAGGGTTTTGAACTATGTAAAATGGAAGTAAAGTTGCAATAAAACAATTGTTCAATATGCATAGTCATGTAATGCAGCAAGCACATTCCTGCAGCTTGTTAATAAATTCAATAAATGAGTTATCAACGGTTGGTATCTGCCTTTGTTATCCAAATGAACAAATGGTCCATGGTGACCTTTGATAGTTTATTTTAATTATATTTTAGTGGCTGTTTAGGGTTCTCAAACAGGTTTAGTCAATAAAAAAAATATTCTCCCTGGCATTCTTACAGATAACGAGTGTCTTACAGTGTTTCTCAACCTTCAAGTTACATAACTTTTGCCTCTTTAAATGAAACTATGCTGCTGCTTATAAGAGAAGACACTGCTACTCAGTTCATGTGTATGACAAGTGGCATCAGTTTCCTTAAACAGCTCACTCTGGTCCACTGATGTTTAATATTTAGGCCCAATCCTGCTAACTTGTGTGTGCTTCATATGGTGGAAGTTTTACTGAACCCTACACTCCAGATGAGGAGCGGTTACAGATAGTACAAAGTAGACAGTACTTACTTTTTGTTTGCACCTGAATTCTTCTATTTTAGAATATATGAAAAAATCATACTTCTGTGGTTATTTGTATCTTTATGATGTTCTGAATTTTAAACAGAAATTAACTAAAGCACTTTTGTTTCTGGAAACACACAAAACTACCATTTGCTTTTAAATATGACATTCCATCACTTCAGATGTATTTTGTTCTGTCATTTCCATGAGTTTACTCTTTAAAAAGACTATTAGAATCAAAATAGAAAGGTGCTACCACTTAGATATATAAGCTGAAGATTTGTTGTTCTAGGACCTGTGCTTTTCAGAAACATGTTTCCCTAATTTGACCCTCAGTAAACCTTGAAAGACCCAAGAACAAGTTACAAACTAATTACATGAATTGCTTTACTGGAACTTGTTAGACATTTTCTTGTTTATACATTAATGTAATATAAATATATCTCAGGCAAAAAAAGCCCTTGGGGCAAATTTATGTCCTGAGTAACCCTGTTCTAGTGACCTCAACAGAATTACTCAAAGTCAAGACAGAATTTAAATTGGGAGACCTGATCTTCAGCTGCTGTTAATAGTCTCAGTTCCACTTCAGTCAGTGTTGCTCTGTTCACAACAGCCAGAAAGACAGAATGCCTCCTTCAAGTATGTTTTTTTGATTTACAGGCACTTCTAGCAAGGGGGTTGGGCTGCCTTCTCTTTCCAGGTTTAAAAATGATCAGAACTTATCTATAGAAACAATTTTGATTTTAGTCTAGCAATTTTATAATGTATACAACCTTATTTTGTCTTCATTTTGAAAAAGGGCTTCATGGAATAGTGAGGAGCACAGCATCTTTTGGTCCTGCATCTTTGGGTTTTCTATGCCATTTTCTGTGCTATGATCTAGCTTCTAAAAAAAGTTTCTCTAACCAAGCAATATATAGGAAATTATACTTAACAGTTATATGGCGTTGCCTAAGAGTCTGTATAAATATAGGAATAGTCACCTAGGAATAGACTTACTTTGTGTTTTATAACAGCTTTTTTCAAAAATAGATTTAAAATTAAGGCTAATCTGTGTTCTAGCAATATGGATATGTATGTAATTTTATTTTTATTATCTCCTTGGTTTAATTCAAAAAAGATGTGCTCAGAATTAAGTCTGGATGAGAGAAGCTTCTCAGTTGGAAATTTGGATTGTATTTTGTTTAGGAGGAGCTGCAAGTGGACTGCAGTCTTTTACAATATTATAACAATAACCAATCAGTGAGAGTTGCTTGATAGAGTTTTCATTCAGTAGTCAACATTAACACTTTTTTTTTCCCAGCACATTGAAATGTGTGTCTGTTCCTCCTCTCAGAGGTTTTTTGAACTAGCTGTAGGGTCAATACCATCTTTCTTTTTTAAGTGACCTTCATTTGCTAAACAAGTATTAAGTTACCCTCAGTCGGTTGACATGCTGGAAGAGAAACTGCATACACTCTTATAAATGGTGGCCTATAATGAGCCTGTATCATTGTTCTCTAAAGCTCTTCTGCAGGCTTAGCCAAGAACTGGAACTGTAGTTCAAGATGCCAGGCCAGTGATCCTCACTGTTGATTGATGTTTCAGTGCCTTGCTGGTCAATACCCTCAGCAGAACTGAGGCCCTGCTGGTTTCTCCTGGCTTGGGAAATGTTTTCTGTCAAGGCCTCTTGTCCATCAAGAGAGTCAACTGCACCTCCCAGCTAGGGAGCCTGCATTCTACTCCAGAGTGTATCCTGTGCCAAGAGAAATCAAGTCAGGCAATCTCAGTACTGCAATCTGTAGATATTCCTAGGTTAACTTTTAAAGGAGGTGGCTGGAATACCAGTGCAGGCTAGCTGTACTTGTAAGGCTGTTTGCTCGGTTCCAGATAATATTTTCAGTATTCATCTCTGGTCTTTAAATCTCATCACTGTGTTAGATGGGATTTTATCCTTTTTTGGCTGGGATAAAAATCTTTCCTTCTATTGCCTACATACATGATGCTAATTGAACATGCTGTTGCATAGACTTCTACAGGTTTTTCATAATTTTAATTTACAGCAATACAGCTTCTCCCAAAGTAGCAGTGCTAATTTGAAAGTGTGATAGCTGACAGACGAACTTTGTGAGATTGTCTGTAGCTGCTTTTTAATTAGTGTTTTGTTACTGGAGTTGAGAGGGGTGGAAACATATTTTAAAAAGAAGAAAAAAAATTGTTGGAAGAAAAGAATCAATATTTAGATGTCAGACAGAAAAGCACTATCAGCAGATGGTCAAATCTGAGGAAGAACAACTCCAAAGCAAAACATAAATCTTCTGGTTTATAGACTGTCAGGGAAGAATTGCCTGCAGAGGGATGCACACAACCTAGGAATCAATCAGGAGGAGACAGAGCTCTGCATGCAGACCCATCAATAAGGCATTGTTGTAACAACTATGACTGATGGATGTAGCAAGACTGGTAGGGAAGAAAGGGACAGGGGTTTTCCTTTACAAGAAGAAGCAGTTTGAGTGGGCAGGTTTCTTGTTGACTAGGATCAGAGGAGGGGCTGGCATGGATGACATAACAGTGAGTATATTTTAGGGATTATTTGCTTAGTCTGAGAATAGGACAACATCATATTTAAGCAACTCTTGAGACTCTTTTTCTTGGGATAGACTTTATCCTCCCTCCTGCCTGCTGGAAGCTCAATGCATAAAAGCAGCCCAGGATGTTTCTGGAGACTGTCAAAAGGACACTAATGAGGGTGCAATATATCTGAGTGAGAGAGTCCTCACAAATAAAGAGCTGGCCAAGAAGGCAGTAATCAAAGACAGCCTTGGCTTGTAGCAACCATGAATTACTGAAGCTCATGTGAGGAATTCAAGTAGCAGAGTATCACCCTGCCCTTGAAAAGAGCCAACTTTGGGTTTAATTAGAGAACTGGGAAATGGGATATTTTTGAAGTCAGACTGTGAATGCCAAGGGTAAATCACGCTTGACTAATCTGATCACAGTCTCTGAGGAAATTACTAGGTTTGTGAATGAGAGCCCTCTCCTGGGATTTGTCCTGTTTTGCTACAGTCACAGATTCACCTGTTATTCTGAGTTGGAAAGGACACACAAGGACTGTTGAGTCCAGCTTTTAAGTGAATGACTCATACAGGGATCAATCCCACTCCTTTAGTGTTTCTGTGCTCTAACCACCTTTTTTGTATCTTTGAGAGTTACAGGAAAAGAGGGTACATGGTGGTGAGACAGAGAACACCCTCATGGCTTTTGGATAGCAACAACCTGGAGATGTAGAGGCAGTGAAACTGATAGACTTCCTTGCAGGTTTGCTGTTCAGAGGTACACTGGAGAAATGGACTGACTGGAATCTGATGAGTTTCAATAGAGACTAGTTCAGTCTTTAACCTGGGATGGAAGAGCTCCTTGCAATGAAAGAGGCTGAGGCTCACTGATTGGGGAGCAACTCTGTGGGAAAGGACTTAGGGGTCCTGATGGATGGTTAAGAACATGAGCCAGTATTATGCCCTGCCAGCCATGCAGACTGACAGCGTCCTGGGCTCTGTCAAGAGGACCATGGCCAGTAAATTGAGCAAAGCGATTGTCCTCGACTTGGCTATTAAACCACATGTGGAGTACGGTGCTTGGTTTTCAGGAAAAAATATACAAGAAAGATGTTAAAGTTGATTGTGTCTAGCAGTGGGCCATCAAGATGGGCTGAAACATCTGCCCTATGAGAAGAGTCTGAGGGGACTGGACCAAATAGTGGTCTTCCACTTACAGGTTACTTCAAATATAGAGCCAGGCTTTTTGCTGGGGTGCACAGGCTTAGAATAAAGACGATGATCATGTGTTGAAACAGGAGAGGCATCTAAAGGATATAAGGGGGAAAATATGTTTTCTATGGGGATAACTAAGTATTAGAACTAGTTTTGTAGAGAGACTGTTAAATTTTGTCTTTGGAAATTTGATTGGGATGTTGGACTAGATAGCTATTGGGTCCTTTCCAATCTGTGATTCTAGGAGGATTAGAAAGTAAAAAGTTCTAGTTGTCCATAAGCAAGCAACCAAAAAAAGAAAAAAAAACCTGAAACCAAAACCCACACACACTTCCCTCTCCCAAGCAGGCTCATAAATCTGCATTTGGGAGATTCTTTTCATGAAAATTATATTTCAAGGTTCTTTGACTCTTCCCTTACTTATCAAAAATACTACCATGTGACCAATAATACATTTGAAACCATGAAAATGGGACTCACTAATATATCTGTGATAAATCTGAAGTCGTGAAAGAGCACATATACAACTATATATTATATTATACCATTTATACCATTGCTACATTTGACTATACTACATTTTCTATTTAGTTTTTAGTTTTGAAAATAATCATAAACAAGCTATTTTTTAGAATAATGTGCCGTATTTTCTGTCTGACAAAGCATCTTCTGACATCTGTTTTCATCTAGAACAGCTCATGCTTTCTGAAAACCAGATAAAGTATAAAACCTGAGGCAATAATTTTAAATATAATGGTAAATCAACATCTTGTTGATATACTGTACCTTCTGATTCAGGATATGATACCATGTGTAACTTCTACCTATAATTAGCAGATGTAAGGCCTTTTGTCAGGAATATTGATATATCCAATTAAAGACCACTTTCTGTGGTTTTTTTCCATAAATTCATTGGCTTTAAATTTGGAGATACTACTTAGTAGGTATATTTTTGCCTGCTAGTGTTGTCTGCCTGACATGGCCATCTCAGTCAATTGATGTGTGGCTTTAGTGTGTTTGGTCTTTTGTACTGACACTGGGTAAAGCTGTAGGAACTGAAGCCTTTGAGTATTGCTCCCTTTCCCATGTATTTCCTGCAGTTACTATGTGATTTTGTACTAATGTGATTACTATGTGATTTTTTACTGATTTTGTCCAGGGAGCGCATCATGAAATATTGTTGTTCATGTAAAGAATATCTGTGTGTTCTTCTAAACTACCTTCAAGTATGTTTAGCCCTAAGAAGGGTTACTTAGACTTACCTTAAGAAGGGTGCTTAGTTTGGCAGCACTGGTCTATCTGTGGGCAGAATCAGTAAGCAAAAGCAGCTTTGTTGTATCAACAGTCAGAGCTGGGACACTTCAATGCATGTGTCATTTGGTCTTAAAGGTGGTGGTGAGGAGTTTTAGGTAAGTCATGTAAGGAATGCTCTGAGGAAATGTTGGCATTGAGCTCAGGAAGCCAACCACATATGGTTGCAGAGAACAGGGATCCATCCTTAAATACCAAGTATTTGTTGAAAATCTGAAAAAGGCTGTGAATGGAAAGTATGCATCTGGACACTTCAGAGAATTATTCTCTGTTCTGAGTGCAGGCTGCAAAGTACCATGGCTTAGTGAAGGCTTTACTGAAAGAAAGTCAAAATAAGGCACGCAAGAATTTCAATTCACAGAAAAAACCATGGTTTTGATTTCAGTTTAAAAACATGTACTTTTAGGCAGGGCTAGTTACCTTCCAAAATTTGGATTGTCCAGTTCTAATTCATACTCTCCATGTGTTCTTCATGTTGCTTACAGAGAGGATAGTGAGATAACACGTGTTGCATTTAAATTACAGCAGTCTAGAGTATGAATTTCATCAGTCTGCTGGTTCTGTTATCCAACATCCCTTATTTGATGGGACAGAGTACCTTGATACTGAAGGAGACTGGGAGCTCCTTATGCAAAGCCCACATGAACATGTGTGGATCTGTACTTCATCTGACAATTAGCTGTGCTCCTTACTGAGACTGCATATGCCAGGGGCAAAAAGGGTTCAGGCTGATGCTCAAGCCCCAAAAGTTAACTACTGTTTCTGCGTATTGTCTAATAACTACTGTCTAGCAGCTGTTGACTTTAGCCTTGTAGCAGTGTCCTAAACTTACTGAGTTTACATCCCTTTTTTATCAGTGGGAGCTAAGTGCTCTTTTGCATTTAAAGTAAATAGCTGATAAAATCTTCTGACTAGCACGTGCCTTTCAAGCATGAAAAATACCAGTTTGTATGTCATTTGGCAGTGACTCTTTTGAGCTCTATTGGAACACAAGGTAACCTTGAAAGTGGACCCCATTAAATAGTATTATCAGTCACATAGTGATGTCACAGAAACTGCAAACCTTGAGCAGCAATTATATATTTGCTGCTGCTTGCAACTCACTAGAGAGTTTTTAACTAAATGAATTTGCTTTACCCAGTGTGTCACTTCAGTTTATGCTTCTGATCCTCATGTAAGAAATTCTTCATCTTTTAACTACTGCTCAAGAAATTTTGTTCAAATTTCAGTAAAATGCTATTAAAAACATGTTAGAGTATTAGCCTCTAATAAGGCAAAATCAGTCAGTGAACTCAGTTTCTCAGTCTGTGACTCACAGTTGACATGTTGCTCACAATATTTAAAATTAATATTTAGAACTGAGGCTAACAGAAATATTTGAAGTTACCAAAGACCCATATGAGCTAAAGACCACAGGCCTGGGTAGAAACAAAGTCTATAAGGTTTAAAAATATATGTTTAACATTATCAAAATATTGAGTGGTCACCAGTGCATCTTTCTAATTAAAAAAAAAAAAGTTAAACTTTTCTTGACAATGCCTTAAGGAGGCATGTATTCCTCTAACATAAGATTTTATTTTTCTACATCTTTATCAAAAGTATTGTGCTGAAAAAATGGAGAAAGTATCACTGAGAACACAGGTATAGATCGTGTGACCTGAGGTAGGAGGACAAGTGTGAGGGAGTTCAGGGGGTGTGAGAGAGTCAAGTAATGGTTTCCTGTGGTAAGACCAGTAAGTGCTTGGCTTTCTACCTGGACAGCTTTGTTTGGGTTATTTCTGGTATTTTGCTTGAAATGTTTGCAATAGCAGAGGCTGTGTTTGTGATGTATAAAGTCTTCCAGCATTAATGGTTTTCTGTTTAATCCAGCAGACATCTTAGAATACAGGGATTAGAGAGCTTGAGGTAGCTACATTTTCACAAAGACCTTGCATGGGGAGTGAATGTGGAGAAAAGCCCATTTCCTAAAAATTTACCTGGTAAATATAGAAATGCAACAGGGATTTAATACGTGTAAATAAAGTTGATTAGACTAAACTGTAGCACCTTGAAGCTGCTTGGCTTCCTTGTGATATAACTTGCCCGGGGAGTCACTGTGTTATGAATTATAGGTGCTGTCCTGTAATTTTGCTGCTCTGTTTTCACTTTCCAGGGAGCCCATGTACCAGGCTTTACTTTGGGAGGTGTTAGGAGTTAATCAAGATTTTGACAAGGATTGCACCAAATGTATCTCGTGTTCATGGCATTTCTTAAAGAAGGAAAGACTCCATCCAGGTGGGCTTTGTGGACTGTAGTAGAGAGCAAACTTGAGCTCTCAGGCCCCTTGGTTATAGGCCCACCGAATGTCAATGCTGCCAGAGCAGGATGAGAACACACACATGACAGAGCATTTTGTCAGTACCCTCAGCTCCCATTTAATGTCTTTGAGGCATAATTACTGTTTGGGGGATCCATTAGTTCAGAGGAATTTGGTTTTGTTGGGGTTTTTGAGTATATCTTAAATTTTAAATAGTCAAAGTGTGTGTTTTAGCCCCTTGGAAAGGTGTTTGCCTAGTGTGACACTGCAGGTGCCTGTTGCATGCCCTGGGAGGTGACTAAGGGGATTTTGTTGCTAGAGCAGCTGTGATGTGATGGGGACAAGATCACGGTGTTTTGTTTTCTGCTGTTAGAATCAGGTGCTTGAGTGAACTGTCTTGTCAGCTGTGTCTGGGTTTCCTCATGTGTTCAGTTTGGATGAGGAAGAGACCAACAGGCCTGAACTGACAACAGAGAAACACCCTTGTCTTTCAGTTGTACGGCTGGCCTGATTAAAAAATGGTGGCATGCGCTTTGTCCAGGTTGTAGTGATTGCATAATGATGAAAAAATGTTTTGTGAACACATGTTGTGGGGTAATCTAGGAAGACTGCAGGCAACCTATTGTAAACATGTAAAAAATTTGAATTGAATTGAAAATTAATCATACAAAAATGCTGTGCCAAGCAACAATGTTTAGAGAAGTCAACAAAAGCTATTATGGGCATTGGTAAGATCATATAAAAATCACCAGATTGCTTTAATAAGGACCTGAAATGTAACCAAGAATTTAAGAGAAAGACTTTGGAGTAGGAAACTTACTGTCTTTGTGTTTTAACAGAATGGCAGATATAGTAGTTACATCAATAGGTTTAGAAAGCAAATTAGCATGTCTGAAATGAAAAGTGTAGCAGTAGGAAGACAAACATTGGCTTCCAGGTAACTATTTTTTAAAGCCTCCATGGCAGAGGCAGAGAAAGAGAAGGATTAAAAAAGGAAACTGCATTTTAAGTCTTTGGGATGGTAAAAGTCTTAAAAAGCTCAACATGCTATTTAGGGCTAGTAAAACTACAGATACTGTAACTGTAGGGACTGGAACATATTGCACACAGTGATGCATAGATGCAGTAGTTAAGCTAGGAGGCTGAATCCTGTAATCCTCACTAAACAAAAATCCCATTGAAGTCAGTAGAAGATTTGTGTGAACAAGGAATGTATAACTGGGCAATTAGAGACAAAGTTGCAGCCTGACCTTGACTGGGCCTTTGTGCCTGTGATTAGCTGTACCCAGAGCACAGTCAATTTTAATGACATCTCAAAAAATAAATACAATTATGCCATAGTTTAAGTTCTAATGGATCCAAATGACAAATGTAACTAATTACAAAGAAATATATTAAAGGTAACACTTCTATAATGCTAGTCTTTTGAAACAGCAAATTCTGTGTTCTTTATTCTTTTCCTTCTCAGGAAAAAGAGGAGTTTAAAAGATACTGGTCAATTTTTTCCACTTGTAATTGAGAGTGGCAGCTATTTGACTTTTCCTAAATGTAAGAGAGCATGGGAGATTATTGTATGAGGTGTCAGAAATAGCCTCTAGTTAAACTAATAAAAATATGTAATAGCATCTGCCTTACACATTTTTAAAGCTAAATTAATAATTTCTTTCCAAATTGTTTTAGAACTATTCCAGTATGAAACAAAATGTCCTTAAAATTCATCCTTTTTTCGTTTTCCCTTCTTTTGCAGTCCTAGTTCAAATAGATTTGAAAATAAACAAAACACTTTCTTTTGAAGCAAAATTTAATTCAGCATACCAGAAATGTCATTCTCACTGCCAGTTACTTTAATGAGACATGTGCTCCTTGTGTCTGAATCTTTGTTTGAAAAGAGCTGCTGTTAAAGCATTGAGGAAATTGCAGTTCTCAGTAAAAGAAATGTTAGAAACATGCAAGAACAAACAGAAGTTGTTTCATGGTCAGGCCCTGTAAATGGTGACCTCAGTGATTACAATGGGCTCTTGCTATTACCAAGTGTATTCCAAAATTCCTTTGTCCAGGACTGCAATCCTGTAAAGACATATGTGTGCTTTGTGGTACCTGCAATAAGCTATTGGGGAAAAAAGTAAAAGGAATCCTTCTACTGCATTGGTTTTGTGTGCATATAACTCCACCATGGTTTTATATGAAAATCATTATAAGCAATCTGGTAAGATTGTCTTTAGGAAGTAGTTTCATATGGTTGGAAAAGCATTTCCTGAAAGGTTGCCAGTAGCACTGGAATATTTGAAATTTCTCTCTACCTAAGTTCTCCTGTTTTGACACTTTCTCCTGCTAAAATCTAAGAAAACTTCTAGAACCTTTGATTTTGAAGAAGATGATGAAAGTAATAGGATCTATTTTTTTCAGAAAGTTGGGTTTTTCTTCTTATTTTTGTATTAGAATCTGTCATCTCAAGATGTGTACCTTTACTGCTGAAGAATAAAATCTCAGGATGCTCCTAGCTGGAGACTGGGTGTTGCATAATCATAGTACTAACCCACTTTTACTCCCTTATCTCTTCTGCCATTCCTGTTTTCATCTTACAAACCTGACTGGGTCTCTTTACCTAAAGTTCTGTTCAAGACTCTGTGACCAAGTGACTACAAAATGCAATGATACAAAGCCATTTTTTTAATTGAAAAATTGTTTACTTCTAAGAGCAGATAAAAAGCTTAACATGAATAAATATTTCAATGTAACACTAAGGTTTATGTCTATGCTTAGCTTAATTTTTAACATCTTCCTTACATGTCTCCGCAGACTTGGAATAACTAGAACCTCTTTCTCCTGCTCTCTGTATGCCTCCTTTTAATAGATAAAATCCATATAAGTCTGTAATTTTTCATTAGTTTCTGGGCCTGGATAAGAATGGAGGCAGCTCAGCAAGGTGTTATAGGACAAGTTTCAACAACTAATGGCAATTATCATGGATTTCAAGTTGCAATGCTGTATCTTCCATTGGTGGCCATATGTGTTCTTGCCATTCAATGGAAGTTGATATCTCAGGGCATATTTCTTGCAGTAACTTCATTCTGCAGTCAAACCTCATTCAAAAACTCTTCTGATAGCATACTGTGTTCAGCATTGGATTACTCTATGTCCTGTCAGTGTAAATTAGGATCTATTTTAATACTGCTGATGTTCCCTGATCCTTTCTAAGTAACATTGCTGTACAATACTCTATTCAGAATAATTTAAGCCAAAAATAATGGGCAACATACATTTCTCCTGATTTAGTTGCATGAAAGGGAGTTGTGACCAAGTCTCAATTTAGTTATTGGATTTGCCATTCTTAAGGTTTCGTTTGCCTTTCCCTATCTCTCATGCCTTGCTGGAAAATCTCTTAATACCTGTCAAGTTTTACATGGTAAAATAAGCTTTCTCCTTTAGTGATACACAAGCATTATTTCTTGTTTTGTGATCAAAGACCCTAATTTTTTTATCATTTTTTTCTCCCCATAGTTCAGAAAAAATGTGACAGCTCCACAGAACTACTGATCTTTTATACTGTAGTTTGCCCTGAAGTTAGCCAATCAGGGAAAGCAAAAATGAAAAAAAAGAAGTATTACAGGCTCAATGTCTGAACAAAAGGATTTGTCTCTGTATAACTTATCTGTAACAGGTGTCAAATTGTGGTCCAAAGGTTGCGGCACACAGAATTCAGAGTGGAACAATTTCCAACACAAATTGTCAGGACAGGCACAAGTGGGTTGTGGGTAGCAGGTCCTCTTGATTGTGTATCTACTCAGGATAAAAAAATTCAGATGATCTCTTTCTTTTGCCTGGATTAGTAAAGATCCTTTACATAAGATATTTAAGTTGTACCTTGATAAAAAAAATAAAAGCTTTTTCTGGTACTTTTTTTAATTAATGAAATCTCACAATTTAATACCTTTGTTTCCAAAACTTGTCTGATTTGTTAGTCTGGTGTGTTACTTTGGCTTATTAGCAGACTTGTGTCAAATGAACTGAAAAAACATGATGCTAAATAACATAAACCAATGATAATGTAATTTTAATGGCATATACTTAGAAGCCCTAAAATTTAATAAAATGCACATGTTTCTGAGGACCTTTAAGTGTTTCCTCTTTCATAGATACAAAAATTTTTTGTAATAATTTAATACTAAGATTTTACAACTAAAATTGCTGTGTTATAGCTTGCTCATTATTCTTTAGTTTTTTGTTGAATTTTAAATAGTGTATTATGTTTATGGCTGGAATATTTTTTTGAAATAGTGACAAAGTAGGTGGTCTTGTAATTAATATTTCTGTACAGATCTGTAAACTGTGCAAGATTTGTTTAAAAAAAAACAGTAATAATGTCCTTTTAGATTAAGACATTTGTTTAAGAATAAAGTTCAAGTTTGTCTTTGAAATTCAATGATCTAGTTTCATGGCCTGTGAAATTATTTGTTTTATGAACCATTTTAAAAGTATAATTAATTCAAGAAATTTCTGGGACCTGTTGCTAAATATTTAGACCATGGATTAACTATATTTGCTCAGTGTTTCAAATACTGATTTTAAAAACTTGGTGAAAAGGAAAGTTACTTAGTAGTGAGAGAAATTATTCAACAATGATGAGATATAATATGTTCATGTAATCTTTCTCTCCTACAAATAACTGCATTTTCAAAAATTAAAGAATAAGTGAAATTGTTGAATTGAAAACTAAATACTCTCATCACAGTGAGAACCTATATGTTCAGCATAACTCAGAAGTGTTCTTACAAATGTGCAATTTATTATTCCTGCTCTTAGTGAAACCTCTTTTTACTAACAATTGTCCTGTAAATAGAAAACATGAGGCAAAAACTACCTACTGCCTTCCTGAAGCCACTCACTTGGTACATAGGCAGAACTCCACTGACTGATTGGGTTCTGGGATGCATTCATGTAGCACAGGTGTACTGTGCTCAAGCAGTGTCTCAGAATGCAAATTAAAATGAAGAAGCTGCCCCTTACCTCTCAACTCAGTAACTGTCAACTTGATACTGAGAAAGTTTTTAATTCTCACTGCCTGCTACACTTGCTCAAGTGATGACAATTCATTGCAGTGCTACTACGTTAATAATTGCCTTAAAAAATAACTATATTTGTTTGATTTGGGGTTTTTTTGACAAAGCAAAGAGTAATTGTTGATAAAAGTAATGCCAATAAAAGATAAGCAAAGATTGAGAATAAGCAATCTTCTTTGAGAGGCCTGACAGTTCACTCTTTTGTACTGATTTTGATAGGATACATGTGACTGCTGAAAGGAAAACAAGAGGTTGCAGGGTATTTTGAAAAAACAGCCATACTCAGACCATATTAAAAAAAAATGTAACAGGCATTTTATCTTTTCCTGAGAGAGTAAGGCCCTTTAATGAGGAGGATTTCTAGTAGGCGTGCAAGTTTTTTCTTGTGTGGTTTGCTTTTGTCAATGTTAATTAAAAGTTACTTAAAAGTATTCAAAATGAACATATTGTTTTTACAATGTGTCAAATTCTACGGAACTGCCATGTGACATCAATCCAGATGTCTGTAGATGAAGTGCGTGCAAGTCGGCACCAGAACCTCGCTGTCTGCGTAGCAGAGGGTGCTGCATTCTCATTCTGTTGGCTCTCTCCTTTCTGGCAGGGTTCTGTCTCTGTTAATCACCTTGATATCCCAGCAATTAATCACAGTGTTGTCCTTTGTTTTCACTTTACAAATGTTTTTTACTTACAAGGGGTTTTCCCTTTCTTCTAGTCATGCATCTGGTCATGCATGACAATCCACACATTTGTCACCACTGGTCACTGGGGCTGCTGATGATCAAGAAAATAATACACAAATATCATCTGGTACAGATTGCACTGCCTGATGTCTTCAAGATTTAATCAGATGTAAGCCTTTCAGCAGCTATAATCCAAATCCTTATTGATTCCAAATCTGTTTGTAATGCTAGCTGGAAGCTTCAGTACAAGCCTTTGAATCAATTAAACAATCCAGATGCAGCTGCACTTAGACAGCAAATGATTATCCCACATATTGCAGCCTTTGACCTTTTTGTGGGCTTATCTAGTGAAAGCTCCTGAATAGTGAATTAAGTCTATTGATAATGGGTTTGATTTATGTATTTTATTTTTCAATTACAATTTGCTGTACTCCTAGAAACAGTCTGCAGGGATTTAGGAACACAAGTTAAAGATGGCTGCTTTGGAACAATGCAGATTCTAAAGATCAGACTGAAGTGTGTGAGAACAAAACCTTTCCTGTTACTATAATCTAGTTGTGAAATTGCTTCCAAAAAAAGAGTCTGGCTAAGGTGCCACAAATCCTCTTTCTCAAAACTGCTCTCTGTTATAGTTAGGAATGGTATAATTGCCCAAGTTTGTAGAAACCTGTGAGAACTGGCTGTCCAAAGTGAGTTTCTAAAGCAATCAGGCAGCAGGCTTCAGAGTTGCTCTAGAAAGCTACTAGATTTTTTTTTCTCTCTGCTTCTCAGGGAATTCAAATTCAGATTTAAAAAAAAAGGTATTTTCATAAGTAATTCGTGTTGAGTATATGAAAGTACTGGCATTTTTTTAGTGAAGGTTGAGAACCACTGAGGAATGCAGGTACTCAAAGAGTAAGAACCAGCCAAGTTGTATGTTTCAGAACCATAGCAGGAGCTAAATGTTTCACTAAAGGACTTAATGTTAAGTACCTTTGTGCAAATCTATGAACTTAGATATATTTTCCAGCATTGTCTAACAATATCTAAATAAAATATTACCTTAAAAGTGCTGGTCTGCAAAAAATTGTATTTCCCTTAACATGGGAATTTTACAGTACCTATCTCAGCTCAAATACTTGTACGCTTAAACAGGAGGAGCAATATTTAATAGTATAAGCCTAGGATGATTTTCTAGTAGTTTATGCATCTTCTTCTAAAAAATGGCCCAAACAGGAGAAAAAATATGGGATATATAATATAGAAGTGAAACTTTTGTAGTCTTAATCATATAGTCAATGTCTTTTCCTTAGAAAATTCTCTTTTGAATTTCTTCTCAAATAACTTACTTTTCCTTGCCTATGTACTTTGTACATTCTCTCCCCTCACTGGTCTCATTTTTTTGTTTTCTTTCCCTGATGTTATCCTTAGTATTTAAAATGTCATAGTGAATAGAAGTCACTTAAAGCGTAATATAGTTCAGACTGGTTTATTTATTTATTTTGTACTTTGATTCTTACTTTTTATGTTTGTCTGATGTGCTTTGTAGGCTCTTTCAATCAGAGACTGATTCTAATCTCTCTGCTGTTCTCATGTTTTGATTTGGTTCATATTAACTGCAGTGGTCTTTCTACTTATTTGAAGTGATGTGGAATAAAATTTGTGTTCACTGTTGCTGTTTGACCTCTGTAAGGCACTGTTTTGTTCTTGTATTGAATGGTAACTTTAGTTTGCAACTACAGTCATCCAAGTTTGTTGGTGACAAATGGGTGCATGGGAGATCAAAATCAGGGCTTTTCTAATAAGTGGGCATAAAAGTTGAATTTAATTCTTAACTATAGTTACAATTTTTAATTAGATTTTTTTTTTTTAACTGGCAACAACTTCCAAAAAACCTAACATTGAAATACATGAAAATTGCAATAAATTATTGTGCAAGTGAAGTGTTTATAAATAATCCCCTCTTGCAATATTTCCATTAGCTTACAAATCATTTCAACATTCAGATTTAAATACTTGATTTTGAATCCATTTCAGTCAATCAATAAATATAGAATACAAGCATCTTAAAATGGAGGGGTTTATAGACAGCATTTTCCTATTACGAATTATCAACAAAATCCTTGAAAATGAAATGAGTTGACAACTGTAGTCAGAGCAGATACATAAAGTACCATTATAGCATATTGCACCATCAATTATGTGTCAAGCATGCTGCCAAATATTAAGTGTTCTGACCTTTGGTATTAATAATAGAGGCAAACACTGGGGACGTATGAGAGAAAAGTAATGTAATGCATGGAAAAATCCATTATATGTTTGACTTTAATGGCTATAGAGCCTATTTGGTATCCTTCCCTTTCCCTTGAAAGCCATAATTTTATAAAAAACTGGACATACCATGTAATGGAAAGCCACATGGTGAAAAAATACTTTGATAAAACAAAATACTGTGAAGTTAAATAAGTAATAGCAAGAGATCATGTGTCATCAACTTTACTCATTTATTTATGTGTATTTGTCATTTCCCCTGCTCCTCATGAAAAATGTGAAATTAATGAAATGGAGAAGCGTATCTTTATTGTATTCCCCATTCTTTCTCGTATTTTTAGGTTGTTATTTTGCTTAATACCACTTACAATATTGTAACGTTTGGCTAGTTGAAGGTTTAGTCAGTGTCTTTCATTAGAATATACCTTCTAGTGATTTTAGGTGTTCATGCAGGACAGCAATGATAATAGGTAAAAATGACAAAAAGCAGTAGAATGGTCGACCGAAGGATGGAGATAAACACTTCTGAAGGGAGTAGTGGTGATTAAAAAAAAAAAAGAAAGTTCAAACTCCAATGTATTTACTGACTTGAAAGTGCAGAGAAAATAGAAAGCAGGGGATAGAGAAAACTCCTTCCTGTGCACTTTTGGCACTATTTCCTGCTTCCTTTTTAATGTATAATATAAATCCCAGAATGCATTGCCAATAAAACATTAAGCAGTTGATCCATGATTCCATCAGGAGTGCTCTGTAATTATATGAAAATCAACTGACTGTTTACATTTATCAAAAAGCTTTCTTCAGTCCTAAAAGTCACAGAATTTATCTTATTACAACCTATGTTAATGTTCTGTTATTTTTTTTTTTCCTCCTTTTGAACTTATCATTTGGGAATAACTAGCTTGGTGACAGTAATTGCAGCTAAAAACCTTATTTCTTTCTGAACTTCACTAATCTGCACTTGCATAGGAAGAATGAAAAATGAGAGCTTCTCTGATCTCTAGGAGATTTTTGTTGATGTTACTTTCTTTGTCTCATCGTATATTCTAAATAGGCATTTAAGTTTCAAAATTGTTTTGCAATGTAAATCCAGTGTCCTACGCTACAAGCCAATGTATAATTAAGAAAGAGCAAAGAATAAAAGATATGGAACAAGACAGTATATTTTTGTGAAATTACCAAAGTTTGCACAAAATCAAAAATGTTGTCAGACTACTATTATATTTACAGAAGCAGATTCATTCTTCTCTTATAAATTAGGAAACTCTTTCTAATGATCCTTAATTGTCTGATGCTTATCCTATATGCAGGACACACTCTTGTAATCATCCAGAACTTAAGATTTCATTTGATGTTCATGTCAAAAAGATGTTTGGCTGTTCTACAAAATTAAATCACAAGTTCCTTAAAGAAATGTTCCTCTAAACAGTTTTTCACAGATGAGAGTAATTTGCTGCAGTTAAAAAATACCTAGACATACAGGAAGAGATCACTGATCTGTGTGTCAAGGTAACACTGTAAGCATATTGAAAAATCAACATATATTTTCTATTATTTTTTTGTTCCCTAGTTTTGGACACTAGGTGTAGTGTATTTAGTACAGATATATGTATTTCCTTCTCTTTTCTTTCTAAATTGGAAAAGAGAAGAGAACAAAAGTTTTCCATGGTGTAAATTTGAATGGAAGCCATCTTTACAAACAAATGGCTTTATTAAAATAAGCAGAAAATAATTCAGATGCAATAAAGATGATTTTTAAAAAAAGTAATTTTATTTGTCTACTCCAGAAATTGTCTTCCTTTTGTTCATAATTAATGAGTACTTCAGAGAATCATAGAATATGCTGAGTTGGAAAGGATCCACAAGGATCATCAAGTCCTGCTCCAGTCCCTGCACAGGACAACCCCAAGAGTCACACCACGTGCCCAAGAGCACTGTCCAAACACTCCTTCAACTCTCTCAGGCTTGGTGCTATGACCACTTCCCTGGGGAGCCTGTTCCAGTGCCCAGCCTCTCTCTGGGTGCACCTTTTCCTGAGATCCAACCTAAACCTCCCCTGACACAGCTTCAGGCCCTTCCCTCAGGTCCTGTCCCCGCTCTCGTGATGAGGTCAATGTCTGCCCCTCTGCTTCCCCTTGTGAGGTTGTTAAAGGCCGCAGTGGGGTCTCCCTTCAATCTCCTTTGGGCTGAGCAAACCAAGTGTCCTCACTCGCTTTAGAACCTTCACCAACCTCTTGGCTCTCCTTTGGACGCTCTCTAATAGCTTGATGTATTTTTCATGTTGTGGCACCCAGAACTTCTCACAGCACTGGAGGTGAGGCTGTCCCATTGCAGAGTGGGACAGTCCCCTCCCTTGCCTGGCTGGCAACGCTGTGCCTGATGCCCCAGACAGGGTGGTCTCTCCTGGCTGCCAGGGCACTGCTGGCTCATATTCAACTTGCCATCGACCAGGGCCCCCATGTCTCTTTCCTCAATGCTGCTCTGCAGTCTCTCCTTCCTTAATCTACACTCACAACCAGGGCTGCCATGCCTCAGGTAGTAGGCACATGGCACTATGGCCCATGGAATATCTAGGGTAAAACAATTCTATATGACATTTTATTAAATGCTTGATTAGAGCCATTAATTTCTTCATGTTTTGAATTTTATTTATATTTATTTAATATTTGTAACAAACTCTGTCTCCACCTGAAAATACATTACTTGATTGCCTGACTAAAGAGAAATTCCTCAGCATACATTGTTTCTAACAATTTTACTCTTTTCTGCTCCATGCCTGTCTTATCAACAGAATAGTATTGAGTTTCATTACTTATTTTCCTGGTGCTCTAGGCCTGTACTTTGAATGTCTGCAACAGCAATAGCCAACATTTTTTCTACTGTAGGCTGCACAGGCTTTTAAGGATTCATCAAAGGTGGCAAAGCTTTGATTGAATTCTCTTTCCACGTTACCCCCATGTTCTGCTCAGACTTCCTAGGATCAACTACTGGATGGCTAACCACAGGTTTTATTCCTGCGCCTTTTACATAATAGAGCGGCTCCCAGCCTTGTGACAGGATATACACGCTGTGCCATGCACATTCCCATCACGTGGCAGACGTGCATTTGCAACGCTGGCATTGTGCTGGTGCAGCAACTTATTTTCCTTTACTCAAGGGGCATGTGCTGCAGCACCCTCAGGAAACATTCTGGAAGGAGTGAGGCTGCTCAATCCCTGCAATTCTCACCTCTCAGGAGGTGCAAGCAAGTAGCCAAATTAGTTGTTTGTTAAGCTTGGATTTTTTGTCTATTACCCATTGATTGAGACCCTGAGTGGCATTCTGCAAGGAGAGCAGGGGTGATGAGGAGAGAAATTCTCTGTATTACCAGTAAATTTGAAGACAAGGCCCCCAGAAACTGATGATGTATTACTTGGGTCAGGGACGACCATTCCTATGGTGGGAGGGAAAGAGATGAAGACCTGCATGGGCAAATTTCTGAGACAACAGCTTGGTTGTTGAAACCTCCCAGGACAAAGTCATCTGCAAGGACACTGTGGTTAGCGAGGCTTCAATGAAAAAAAAAATTAATTTCAGAATATAAACTTTAACTTTTTAATTTAATAATATTCACTTTTAACTTCATCATATAAAATAAATTTAAAATTGATATTAGAATCATAGAATCATAGAATGGCCTGAATTGAGAGGGACCTTAAAGATCATCTAACTCTAGCTCCCCTACCATGGACAGGTACATCATTCACTACACCAGGTTGCTCAGAGCTACATTCAGCCTGCCCTTGAACAATTCCAGGGATGAGACATCTACAACTTCTCTGAGTGACCTTATTCAATGCCTCACCACCTTACCTGTATAGAAGTGTGTTTACCGAAATGAGTTCTGTGAATTTCCTTTCTCCTGAAGTGTTTCAGCTGTATTTGACATTGGATAGGGGAGTAGATGCAACCACACATGCCATTTTCTACCCTGGTAGTTTTTTGTGAGACAAGGAACAGTCTTAATTCAGGGAGTTAGTTCTGAACTAACTGTTTTACTCACATAATGTTCAAAATCATTGAACTGAAAGTTTATTTTTTGTTAGTAGGGGAGTCAGATAAGAAATTGTAAATTTCAGTGCATACTGTTTCATATTTCTTCATTTAGGCATGTTTTACACTCTTACAGCCTGGTGGTTTTTGACTAGAGCAACAGTTTTGTAGTAAACGAGGGTCTCCAGCCAGTTGACGCAATTTGGACAAAGTGTACCTCTATATTTTGTGTCTCATACTGCCCTCTAAGGGCCATGTAGGCTGCGAAGGTGGCTTTTTTTATCCATAGTGCCTTTCCGTTTGGAAAGTCAGCAATTCATGGATGAGAAAGGTGGGCAGGGAATAACACCAGTCCTTTGATGCAATATGTTTCACCTGAGAGAAGGAGAAGAATCTTCCTGATAAGCGATAAATTGGAATTTAAATCTCAGTCATTTTGGATAACTGCAATGGCAATGACTTTGTGTAAAGGCCAGCAATATACAAAAGCAAGATTATAGGATTTCAGGTTACTCATGAAGCAGCAAGGGAGTGTGAGGTTTAGATCCTTCAGGGTTCTAAAGTCCTCGTATCTTACTGATTTAAAGATTAGTGCTTTATAATAGAAGTTGCTTATTAAGATTCTAGTACCCTAGAAAGGTACTAAATAACACTAATTAGTTTCTTGGTTTGGTATTTTTGGGGTTTTTTTAACTGATTTTGCATTTTGGGGTGTTTTGATTTTCCAGGACTTAGGGAAAATGGAAAAAAACTTGGTGTTACTGTAAGAGTATGTGATATAAAATAACACGAACATCATTTAAATGTTTGGAGGTTAAAACATTCAAAATTTTATCACAAAAACTTATCTTTCCAGGATATTTTTTTTTTCTTATATAATCTGAAAACTGTGTTTGTATAGACTTAATTCTATAGCTCCTTTCTCACACAGATGTTTTGAACTACAAGGGTGATAAAGACGCAGTGGAAGAAGCAAAACATTTAATTATTTGTCAATATACTACTGTTGGCATTGACTGACAGAAGCAGTTTTTAAAATGAGGACCCCTTTGAGCTCAGCTTTGTTTTACAATGTATGTGTTGCTTTTCAGGCTAGTTTCCAGCAAACCTTGTGTACTAGAGAAAGTAATTAATCTTGCATGTTACTTTGACAGGCTCATGCAAGCAAAGACCTGGAAGAGCAGTTGCGGTCTGTGTCCAGTGTGGATGAACTCATGACAGTACTTTATCCAGAATACTGGAAAATGTTCAAATGTCAGTTGAGGAGAGGAGGTTGGCAACACAACAGGGAACACTCCAGCTTTGACACAAGATCAGATGATTCCCTGAAATTTGCTGCGGCACACTATAATGCAGA
This sequence comes from Lanius collurio, assembly GCA_020086605.1. Lineage (NCBI taxonomy): Eukaryota > Metazoa > Chordata > Aves > Passeriformes > Laniidae > Lanius > Lanius collurio. The sequence continues at coordinate 8,327 of JACBWW010000331.1, read as the reverse complement.
GATCCTGAAAAGTAAGTACAGGACACAATCCACGTTCCAACATACAAAAAATTAAAATCTGAAGGCTTTTCAGTTGTGTCAAAAATATTTAAAAGCTAAGCATTGTCAGTAAACCAACCTCAGCAGTTTGATAGGATGTGTAGTCTGTAATCTAAAATCTTTGATAGTCAGCCTTTCAATGAAACAAATCACTCGGCAGACATATTTTAGGTATGTCCATTGTAAGAAAGTTGCTTTCTCAGCTCAGTCAGTAGGGAAAGTGAAGTGTTTGTCTTCAAGTGTAAGGAATCCTGCTTGGTAGAGGCTGTAACAATTTTGCAGAAAGCAAAGAGGACGTTAACAGTTGGACTCATTGAACTGTTTCTTCTCATTTCCTGCAATTGCATCATGGCTGGTGATGCTTTCTTCTCTTATGAATTATGGCTTTGGAATGCCAAATAATACACTTGTAACTTTTTTCTGTTACAAGATGATAGTTGTAATGATGTTATGATAAAACAAGCAAAACAGCTTTCAAACCAATGTGTTTGAATACTTTCAGTGTTTCAGATAGCTTGGGTAAAAATGTATTAGCTTACAGTTTAAGCAAGTGCTTGTAGGCAGAGAAATGCAGGATTTATAGCAGGAGGTGTATTTTTTGACATGATATTGGAAATCATGTACCTTAATGGAAACTTCAAAGTACACATAAGGCAGGATTTACATTTTTGTTGAATAACCTACCAAATTCTAGTGCCAAAAGGGAATAAAGGGACCTGTAAAGCTGCAAGCCTCAGGGCTGTTTAATATAAGATTATATTTGGTAAAAGGCTGTATAACATGATACAAAGTCTTAGACCAAATTTGTGTCATAATCTGGGCACAAAAATCTTCCATCAGATTAAATCACATGCTGTACATAATTACTAAATAGAAAGTTTTTCCTTTAAATTATACCCTTCTAGTTAACAAACTTAACATGTATTTAAATTAATTGCACAGTAAGTGTATGAAATTTAACATTTCTAATATATCACATTCAAGTGAATTACTTTGTGGGGCTGGGTAAAATAACTTTGCAGAGGTGTGCAGTAACAAAGTACAGACTTTAGTCACCATGAGACTTCCCCCAGGCAAAGGAGAAAGGTAATAATTTTAAACTGAAGAAAATAGATCCAATAGATAAAAGGAAGAAATTTTTTACAATAAGAATGATGATCTACTGGAACATGTTTCCCAGTAAGGTGGTAGATGCCCCATCCCTGGAAACATTCAAGGTCATTCAAGTTTGGATGGGGCTCTGAGCAACCTGATGTGGTTGAAGATGTCCTTGCTCAATACAAGGACAGGTGAACTTTAAAGGTCCTTTCCAACACAAGCCAGGCTATGATTCTGTGCTCTAAGGTCTCCCTCTGCCTGTTAGGTTCCCTTTTAGCTCCACTGTGACTTTTCTTCTGCCCCATGACAATATGTCTTGTCCCTATGAAAAAATCAGCCTGAAGGTAATGTAGAGAGATGTGCATTTCACTGACTGAAGAGTGTAACTCTAGCAATACATATTCTGGTTTTGAAGTTTAAAAAGGAATCCTAATTTACTGCAGGACAGTTTTGGTTTTAAACAGTTACTTTATAACATACGAAATTCCCTGTAACTTGGCAGGTATTGATACTGAATGGAGAAAAACTCAGTGCATGCCACGTGAAGTGTGTGTGGATGTGGGAAAAGAGTTTGGAGCAACTACAAACACCTTCTTTAAACCCCCATGTGTATCAATCTACAGATGTGGAGGTTGCTGCAATAGTGAAGGACTTCAGTGTATGAATATCAGCACAAATTACATCAGCAAGACAGTAAGTTCTCACTCTTTTATTACAGTTCGTGTGCTCCTTGCAAATACATTTATGTTCATGCATATTTTAAACCTTCTTATTGCTACTATGACAAAGGAAATAGTTGATTCCAGAATACATGGGTGAAAGAGGTGAAGATACTACTGCCTGGAAAAAAATGTATTTAGTACTCTTTTCCCAGAATAATTTTATTTTTTAGGGAAGAAAAATGGGACATTATGATGTCCCATTCTCAGTTTTGAGATTATTCATGAAACTTAATTCTCTCTCTTTTTTTTTTTTTTTTTTTCATCTACCATATGCCTGTATGAGGCAAGCACTCTATGGAAAAGTTGCCTGTAATCTTATTGGTATAGACTACTGTAGGACATGAGCAGACAGGATGCATGTTTCAAATAAAGCCTTTTAGGAACTGTGTTTTACTATATTAAGAGATATTGGCATAATGTACCCATTTGCTTTTTTTAATGCATCTTCTTCTAGGTGTATGTGCAGGTTTTGTTCTTCAAGTTCAGGGCTGGTGATCAGGGAGGAGTGTGCAGAGATCGTGCACTGAGCCTGTGAGCTGCCTTTAAAGAAGCATATACTACATTATTCTAAGAAGATACAGGAATTAGCACAATTATCTTTCAACATTTCCCTCAAAAATCATGTTAAAATTGCCATACTTACAAGTATTTCCTAGGGGATTTCCCTGTTGTTATAGTATTTGGTAAGGGTTTTTTTGGTTGGGGGCTTTTTCCCTTTTTAGTGTGAATCTTGCTTCCTTTTTCAACAGGATTCATCTAGCTGAAGATGCAGTACATATTTATAGTGAAGACCAAAAACTGCATATCCAGTTATAAAATTGTAGCCCTTTAAAATGTCGCTCCTTTATCGTAAAACTTCTTAGTGCTCTGAGCCTTTTTAGGGGGAATTAAGAAAAGGGAATGTAAAGAAAACAGCAAAATCCACTAACTTTTTGGAGTGCATTTTCTGCCCTCATTTCTCACCAGATCTATCTGTCTGAAATGCTATATCCTTCCAAGAATTTTCAATCCTAAATTTAGTCTAGAGGTAGACAAACACACATCACAGGAGTAATGTAACTCAAATAGCTTAAATGAAGACAAGTACAACACTGACTTTATTCAAGCCCTATTGTTTTTCTCATTATTAGGTGAAACCATTGTATCAACTCCAGTTGCTTGAAAGATGCAAATATCATTTTCATTTTAAAACCCAAGAAATAAAACTTTTTTTTTTCTTTTTTGCATGTATTGGTAAAGCTTAGCTTACCAATGTAAAGGATTGTCTAGTCACAGAGAGTTGTTCCACGTAACACAGATTTCCTAGTTTTTGAGCTCTATGTCTGTTTGGGGTAAATCATATCTTTCTCTTCATCTTAGTGTTCACATCCATTGAGTGAAGTAATTTTTTTATCCAGCAGAAAATGTTTAGCACTGAGTTTCCTTTTGACATTCTTGGTGTTATTGGTGATGATATGACGTAAGAGTAGTTAAAGATTTGAGAGACTGAAAAGGAATGGTCTTAATGGTCTTATTAGAAGGAAAAAAGAGGAAAAAAGAGGCAATAACACTGCTCTATTTTCTTACTTATTCTGTAAAAGCAAGCAATTTTATCTCTGAGTTTTGTGTCTTGCTTCTGCTTTTCAGTTTTATCTGGTCCTTGACAGAATGCAGTTTTAAAAAACCCTTAATAAAGAAACAGACCTATAGCTATATCTCTTCATCTGTCATCATCTCTTTTTTTTTTTAATTATATGACCACAATTTACCTCATACCAGATGAGAATTAGGAAGAAAAAAAGTATTGGATTCAAGACCTTCTGTGGCATCCAGGTAGCCTACACATCTATTTTCTCCACAGTTTCTTTATTTCCTGAAAGAAATGAAAACAAATAGTTTTTTCATAATTCACCAATTTTTTAGCTTTATTTTTTGTGCATAAACTCCGTAAGATAACTTCCTACTGTTCACCGTGCCGAAAAAGTGCTTAACAGGAAACTAATTTTTCAGCTGGAGTTCTTACTGTGAGGGCAAGCTCTAGTTTAATGTTATATGTTCCAGACATTAACATATAAAGAAAGCTGATATCATCTTTCATCAAAATTAATTAAAAATAAGAGAGCTAAGAACAGAAATTATTTATATAGGAGGAAATCGTTGATTTCCAGGAGAAGCGACCAGGTCAGGTGTTGCCAGATTGCATTGTGGACCACAGTGGTGGTCCAGAGTGAGGTCAATAGTTCTCTAGTTCAGGCTGTGTTCCTCCTTTCTAGGTACTCAACTTTATGGAGAGAAAAGTAGAAAAGTATTCTGCTTTGTTTTTAATACCATTTTTTTCCCAAAACCTGTTTTCATAGTTGCTAAGGAATGTTTATACAACCAGGATTGAGATATGAGACAGCTTCTCAATTAAGATACAGTCCAAGGTCTAGGACAATAATTGAAGACTCCCTAGGCTAATTCACAAACTGCAGTAGATCTCCTGACTGCAGTAGCCCGGTTTGTAGGTGGTGGCTTCTCTAGTAAGGGTCTGTGTGAAATGTGGCTGGTTGGCTTTTCCTTTTGTGGTGTGGTTATGTTGGGTTTTTTCTCTAATTCCTTATCAAACATCTGTTCTCTCTTTCCATGGCACCAGTAATTCAACTCTGGTTACAAAGATTGTGGAACTACCTGGTGCAGATATAGCCTCTCCCTGAGCAGCACTTTTTTATGTCCCACCTATAGCCACTTGCTTATAGGTTGAAGGGAAGTTGAGAGCAGATGTCAAAGAGCTGTCTCATCCCATTCTCCCTCTTGGCTGTCAGGAAGGACATTTTTTTGGCTTCTTTCTGATCACTTGTTGTAAAGGTCCTAAATCATCTTGTTTCACAGTTGCAGTTACAATCCCTCAAGGAAAACATCTATCCAAGTAGATCAAAATTAGATTTAGAAGAGATTTTCTCACAGGAAACAAGTTAACGGCTTGAAATTTTTTTGCCCAGTTTGGGATGTGCATGGTGATCTTTTCCACAACTCAGAGATATGCCACAAGAATATTCAGTTGTTTTGAACATTACCATTTCTACCTTTTCCCATGCATTTTTCTGTTAGACTGATTATTGTAGTGATATAGTAGATACTATTAATAGTGGGAGATATATAAGTTCCAAATTTTTTTTTGTTAATATTTCTGGGAAAAGAAAAGGATTAAAATAAAAAAATATAGAAAAAGGAACACAAGCAGATTAAATAAATATGAATTTATTATATCAAATACCTGTTGTTATATCCCATGTAAGCCTTGAAAGTTAGATAGTAAAATAATGACGATGTTCCATTTCTCAAATAGTTTATTTTCATTCTTTTCACTATAGAGATGTTTAGTTTTAAAATCAGTCTCATGTCCTTAACTTAAAAATCTCTCTAGACAAATTGTACTCTGTTACACTGGTTATATTTGGCTGGCCTTACTGACACTTTAGAAAGCGCAAGGATCATAAGTGATGGAAACTTAGACTCAATCAATTTAAGAGAAACATGCCAAAATAAACCACAGTCCATCCGAAGAACACAGTGTAGTTAATGTAAATCTTGGGGGAAAAAAAATGCATAAATCCTGCATTTGAAAAGTATCTAGAATGATGGCCTTTCCACATAACAACAGTTTTGATATATTTCAGAAGTCAGTGAGCATAATACAAATTTATGTGTGCTAATACAGTGGATATTGGCACGTATGGTGACAGTGCTGAATAAATTAATTTAGCCACTCAAGCAAATAAATGTATAAAAATCCGCAGTTTTCTGGAAAGTATGGGATGAAGTCCTTCTAGTATAGAGAAGAAGCTATCAATGCCATGGATCAAAATTGCATGCCTTTTGGGGCTTTCAGTGACCTGGTCTAGTGAAAAGTGTCCCTGCCCATGGCAGAGGGGTTCTAATTAGATGATCTCTACGGTCCTTTCCTACCCAAACAATTCTATGATTCTAAGGATCAGTGAGAAGGAATATATGGAATATATTATATGTATATTCCGTATATATATAATATAAGGAAGGAGTTCTGATAGTGCTTTTTGTCAACACATTCAGAGATTCCTATCTTCTGCTGGATTTTTTTTTTTTTTTTAAAGTTTAAAATCATACTGAGTTCTAGGTTGTAGACGGTACTTGAAAGAGAAATCCTAGAAAGGGTGAGGAAGACTGGAAGACCTGCCATTTGGCTTTCTATGACAAAACAGCCTTAGACTGGCTGAATGGAAGGTGTTGAGATTCTTATTAAATGCATTATTTATTTATGGCTTTCAACTGTTCTTCAGCTACACAGAGCTTCTGTTAGTATGTGTTGTACTCTGATCAGTAACAGTGTGTTGCTGATTTATGTTTACAATTAGCAGCTTTTCTGGAGAAGGACAGAGATTTGTGATTTTGTATGGGTTTTTTTGGTTTTCTGTTATGCATAATACTCTTTAGTTATACAATCACTTATTGTTTTTGCTTTCCACTGTTTTCCTGACAATTCATTGTTTGTGGCAAAATGGTACAGGACAGCAAGTTGAATTTATTTTTTTATTTGCCTCTGACTGGAGTAATACTCATTTAATGTACTTTGCTTTTTCATTTCTTATAATAACATTTTTCAGAGCAATAAAAGTTCTACACTTTGAAATACTGCTCTAATCCCTACTGCTGTCAGATGATGTGTTCTTCTGAGGACTGAAGCTCATTCTTTGTAGTCTTTGGTACTGAATATCTGTCTTTAGGCATTGGTACGTGAAGGAAATGGTTTTTCCCTTTTGCCTGTAGAGTGAATTAGTCTGGTTTTTATTACAACTTAAATTTGGAAAGGAAGAGAAGATTTGGGCTTCTAAGAATGCAGTAAAACCAATCTTTTAGAGAATGAGGGATCAAACAGAAATAAAAGCCATTCGGTCTCCTGGAAGAGTTACCCATTTGGGCCATGTGGGTAGCAGCAACAGTAGCCATAGCCAACAATGTTGCCAGAAAAAGAATTGAGAACCACCCTTGTACATAGATATTTTGAGGCGTTTTTCATAGACATATCCTTTCTAGGGCTGTTAAATATTGCCAGACATGCCCTACAATGAAAGCAGATGTTGAGCTTATTGTTCTGTTGGATGAGGAAGGTGAGCAAAAAAAAAATTGTAGATGTTATCAAAACCATAAAGCATTGCTTATGGTCAGGTTTTACCTAATCCAAAATGTTTTATTTAGATGGTGATTCAAACACAACTGTTGGGTGTTAATTGTTTACACTTAAATAGCTTCACTGAATTAGAGATGCTGCTATCTCATCGGAGAGTAGAATATAAATTTTCTTTAGAATGAGTCTTATTTTCAACTGATAGAGATTACTTAAACTGAACTACTCTCAGTGTTAAATATCTTTTCTGTAATAGACTACTTTTCAATAATTTGAAACCTCTTGTGAAATCTCTTTATCTCTTTATGTTATCGGAAGAGAGGAATAAATATCTCATTCATATAGTATCCCAACAGCATGATGGCAAAAGTGAAGGAAGAACAAATCAATAATTCCAACATCAGTATTTAAATTCCAGCACTTCCATTAATGAAGATGGGTCTGTTTTCTAATATTTTTTAAAATGTTAGTTCATGTCTTGTCTTAAGCACTTTACAAGAGTGGGGACGAGGAATATAACACTATGTATAATATAATCTCTAATGCAAATAGATAGTTGAGATATAGATATAATATATATTGATAAAAATACAATAGTTGGCTTAGATTTTTTGACTTTATGTATAAACAATAGCAACTCTCAGGTGATGTAAAATACATTACTATTAAGAGAATTTATTTGAACAAACTGAAGGTAATTCAAGGAAGCTACCTTTATATTGTTTAACTAGACCTTTTTCTCATTGTACCACTGAAGTGTTGATGGGAATGGCTATTAGCAATATTAACCTCCAAACCTTTCACAGTTTTAATGGAAGGATAAATGTAAATTAAGATTAATTCATGCTCATCATCACTTCCACCCATGATTGATCCATCTCAGTTGTTTTTGTGAATTTCCCTCAGCAATCTCCTGAAGCTGAACAGGACAGTTGGGCAGGAACTTACCTCTTTTCAGTGGTTTGGAAATGTAGCAATATTCCTATGGTGCCATCTCCTGTGGTCTGGAGTCTGCTATGCTTTGCAGCATGGCAAACTGGCCTACTGCAAGAATAGACAAAGAATATGCACTTGTTTTCCAGCTGCAGTTAGGCCCATTCAAAGACTCATTCTTATTTTAATTTCTAAGATTTATTTATCAGTTCTTGCTGCAGTGGGTTTTTATTTCAGCTTCAGAAAAGCAAGTTCATACTGTCATGAGAGAACAGAAAAAACAGGATTCTCTTTACATGTGTAATATTGTATTTAAGTTCATACTCTTTTTTCTGTCCATCAGTTCATCTATATCTTCTAAGAATCAGCTTTCTAAGCAGGAATTTAAGATAGTAAAAGCTTGTCCATTTGTA
>JACBWW010000330.1:0-46243 GCA_020086605.1 Lanius collurio | reverse complement strand
GGAGATGTTGCAGCTGTCTTTATCTAAACAAGACCGGGGCCTGTCAACCCTACAGACAGGTACTAAGGTTCTGCTCACCTGCTTACCCTGAGTGTATCCCTGGGGTATCCTGGCATTTAAAGCCCTGTTTGCTTTGTTGATAAGGCAGAGCCCTAAAAGAGTGGTTCTTACCACACAAAAAATTACTGGAAACATAAACAAGCTCTTACATGGAGATATTTTACTCAGTTTTAAGATATATTTAACTTTAAAGGGAATGTAATTATTTTACCAGGTGACAGATGCCAAATATACCCAGAATCTCAAAATTTGTCTCTGAACATATCAAATAATGGTACAAAATATCCTCCTGAGCAGCCTGCTGTTCCCTTTGGGCAAAGAGATTTTAAAATAAACTGATGGCCTTAATGAAGGCAATTATTTCCTTCAGCAGCTGTTTATTTTAACTGGTTAGAAATGCAATGTGCATCCTGGCTGGGGAATTCATCCCAGTGCATTCTCCCTAACTTTTTCTCCTCAGAACAACATGACCTTCAGATAATCATTCAGCATATTGCCTTTGTGCTTGTGTCTGGAGAAGGAGCTTGGATTGCCATGGAAACAAAAGTTCCTTGTTCTCTTGTACTTCCCTGTGCTGTGATATAATTTTCACTATATGAACCTTTTTTCTGAGCCAGAAATGGAATTGTGGGATTTTCATGTTTTGAGCATCTCAAAGTGATGGATCAGTTCATGGCACAGATGCTGTGAATGCCAAGTAGAGACTGCACCCACTGTCATTATTATTTGGGGATATTTAGATCAGATCCATCTGCATGAGCCCCATTCTGCTGGAGAAATGAAGATTCTCTACATACACTTAGCCAGAGTTTTCTTTACTTTTTCTTCCTGTGCTGAACACATGGGAAGGAACAGAATTTTAAGAAAGGCCAAGTTAACCAGTGACACAAACAAAGCCAAAAAGGAATTTCTGGCATTTTTTGCAGAGAATGTAATAGTTTTTTGGGGTTTTTTTATTATTATGGGAGCTACATTTCTTCACGTCCCAGAATGTCTGTAGATTTTGTGTTGACAACACACTGCCCTGGCATTTGGCAGCCACTGCTGGACCAAAGCCAGCAGGATTATCACTAGGAAAGGGACTGAGGAGGCTGCCTTGGGATTGAAAATTCTCTAATGCTAGCACTACAAAAAAGAGAAATAATATTTCCTTTTTTCCTAATACTATTTGTATTTTGTTGATTCATCAGCATTGGAAAGGTTGTAGTTCTGCACTAGTCAGTGCTTTAGAGTTGTTTGCATTGTCCAAAAATGGACAAGTTTATCGTGTAAATTTTATTTTAACTGTAAAACTGAGGCAGCAGTGAGACAACAGATGAGAGGATGACAGTGGTTATATGGAACAGTTGGAGAAAATAGGATGAAATTCCCCCGCTGTTCTCACAGCCCGTCTGGAACGTCCCTTTTTGGTTCACTTGGATGAAAACAGCCACTTCCAGCAAGTCCCCGTGGACATCATCTACCTGCCAACATTTGAATCCCAAAAAGTAACGACTCTCACATTTCAGTCTGGTATTTCCTGGACTGAAATTGCTGCTCATGTGCCATGTGGAGTGTGAGCAGCATGTTTAACACATCCCAGGCAGCAGCAGGGAAATGCAGTGTGGAGTTTGTCTGAGACCGACTGAAAGGTCATTTTTTCCTGGGATTTCTTCAATATACACAGCCTAAATGTAGTCTGAGAAGTCATAGATTAAAATTCAGTGGGAAGTGAAGATGGCACATAAATGATGTAATTTTTGTTATGCTAGATGTGATAGAGCTGGCAAACACATCATTGGAGAGCAGTCCTTAAAATTCTATATTCAAGGATTGTGTTTTAAAGGCAGAAGAGCCAGGAATTATTCCTTTCAGATACAAGCAGCATTCATGGCTGGGATTACTTTGGGTGAAGAAATACTTAATGTAATGCAATATTTTCACATGATGACAATGTCTCTGCATAGCTTTATTCCAAACCCAAGCTGATTAATTTAGTGATGTTTATAGCCAATGTTTGATGAGCTGATTTTATCTCCATAATCACATATTTTTGACAATATGCTGGAATTACCTTCCACAGTGCATTCACTTATGAAAACAGGGAAAATGCAAGAATTAATGGGAAAGGAAAGCAATGAAATGAGTTTTCACTTATAAGTGTCAGACATTACTGGATATGCCAGTATAATTTCACAGCTGTGTAATAAACTCATTTGAACTTAACTTGTAGCCATTAAAAAAGGGCTTGTGCCAGCCTGCTGGACAAGGCTATTTGAGAGGTGCAATGATAGGATTTAAAGGCACACTGAAGCTTTAATGCTATGCAGATTCTTACTAATAGGTGGCATAACATAAATTATAAAGTTTGACTCTTTGAAAAGAACTAATACATTTTTCCACATAGGACTTGGCACTAATTCTGCCAAAAAAAAAAGCAGGATATAAAAATGATTTTACATTTTAAAATTAATCCAAAGTATTTTGTTTCCAGAAATCATAGAATAGCTTGGGTTGAAAGAGCTCTTTAGAACATCAGCATCTCCCTTTTTCAACCTTCTTTGTGTGTTTTAACTATCAGATCCCTAAGACAGAGTGCATTTCTCACAGTGTGGCTGTATATCCCACTCATTAGTGGGATCAGCAGTGTTAGGGATACTTTTGACTCCAGCAGAGTTTTACCCTAAAGAGTGTCATTATCATTTAGGTTACTGAATTCGGTTTTGGAAACACTGAAATTTAGCCAAATGCCCCCCACAGTGCAGTTCAGATATGGTTTTGTTTGCTTCCTACTGGTTGTGGCAAGCTCAGTCCAAGTAAAATATCTCGGCCTCACTTGAGGCCAGATAAGCTTGTCAGCGAAGTAGGGAGTAATTTCCAGAAGCATCCATCAGGACTTAAATCCTTATCTCAGGAACAATGATAATATTTTTGAAAGGAAACCACTTGTGGCTAACAGGAAGAAGAGCTGCTGGCTCCTTTGATCAGCACCTAGACAAGGGAGTTTCTTATTCCCTTTTTATTGCTATAACTGGATTGATAACAAAACTGGCAGGAAGCGATTTCAACATTTTCCTGGCATTTTAGGGATGCTGTGCTTTTATTGCTTATGATCTTCTCTTTCTCTCCTTCCCATGGTCCCCACACATTTACCTTGGGAAAGGCCTTCTCTTCTGGATATTTTATGACATTTAGAGTAGCATGTCAGGGGAAAGGCTGAGCCCAGAGGCTGAGCAAGGACCAAGGTTCTTCTCCACATGGTGAGGTATAATAGAGTCAAGGAGGCTCCCAGTGCCACTTTCCCAGATTTCCAACAATTAGCCAAATGCAATTTGCAAATTTCCAGACAGGAAATTTTAAGCTTCTGAAAGTTTTGAGGGTTCCTCTCAATAAAAGAAGCCACACTCCTCCAGGGCACTGTTCCAGAGGGTTATCCCATGATTTGCAGCTGTGTCCAGAGCAGCCAAGGCACATTCCAAGGCTCTGCACTGCTCTGTGGACTTGGAACCACGGGAGCAGATCCAGCTGTGGCACAGGAAAAGCACATTCCCCACAGGTGTCCTGAGGAAGGAGCAGCTCTGGATGAAGAGGCAGCTGGATCTGCCCCATTGCTGCTGCCTACAGGAAGCACCAAACCAAGCTCAGGGCTCCACATCATGGGAGATTTCAGATTTGCAGTGGTTTGGGAATGGCATCGGCAGATCTCCTGCAAGGCTGAGGAATGGGACATGTGCAGAGCTGAGCCTCGAGGCTGGCCTGGTGTTTGTGCAGGCCAACACTGCCCCATCATTATCTCCCCCATCTCGTTTCACAGGTGGTTTGGAGCTGTGTTAAATAGGATGTGTTTTCTAAATAGAAACAAGCATTTTCAAATACATTCATCATCTGTATTTTATTCACTTCAGACAAAATCTGGGCAGAAACTCACAAGAGGCTCCAGATCATTTGCAGGAACCTTACTGAAGGCCTCTTTGCCGGCAGAGGAAAAATGAAAACGTGGCTCCTCTTTCTCCACAGAACTCCATCATGGACTCACAAATTTTGGGTATTTAATGCTCAGTGACAGCTTTAGGTTTTAAGGGTACTTTTCATGTATTTTAGATGAGATTACAGTCATATGAGGTCAAAATGTTTTATAAATTGTAGAAGTCATTAGAGAGTAGTCCTTTGAAAACTGGGTTTAACAAAAATTCCACACCCTTCCTATACATCTGGATCATCTCCAACAAATCCAAGCTGTTTACAAAGCCTAATTTTTTTTTTCATTTTTACTCCCTTAAGCCCCTTGGAAGATAATTTACTTAGTAGATTCTTTGGAAATGCCTGTCCCATTGTGTTGCCCTGTCACCAAGCTGTCTGTCCGCTCATTTTCCTGGAAGTTTGTCCATCTGCAGTGCCCTCATCTCTAGTGATGCTGGAAATCCTGATGAATTTCATTTGAACTGAATGGAAAAAATCAAGATGGCAAATAAATTCCCTTCACATGTTATGAAAATTGGCTGAATAGGAAAAACACAGCCAAGTTAATAACCCCGGGGATGGAAAACTGTGCTGGTAAATTTAATGATTTTCTGGGTTTTTAGCTAGCTGATTTCTCAACATACAGATAGCTGCAGAGCAACTCAAGCACAGGAATTCTCTTGCAAAAATGCCAATTTGAAGGTGTGGAAGAGAACCAAAGGTACCCAATTAGGAAAGGGGAACTGAAGGTGTGAAGAAAAACTGAACTCAGTGTGATGAGCAGCCCTAAGCATCGAGTCCCTAGAGAAGAATTATAGAATCAAAGAATAGTTTGGGTTGGAAGGGACCTTAAAAATCATCTCATTCCACCCCTGCCATGGGCAGGGACACCTCCCACTGTCCCAGGCTGCTCCAAGACCCAATGTCCAACCTGGCCTTGGGCACTGCCAGGGATCCAGGGGCAGTCACAGCTTCTCTGGGCACCCTCACAGGGAACAATTTCTTCCCAACATCTAATCTAAATCTTTCCTGTGTCAGTTTGAAACTGTTCCCCCTTGTCCTATCATTACCTTTTCTTGTAAAAATTCACTTTCTGTCTTTTTTATAAGCTTCCTTTAAGTACTGCACCCACATCTCTGGCATGCAGTTTGCACAGCCCTCCCAAGGCTGCCAGGCAGGGCAGGAGGGCAGACTGCCAAAAGCTCTTCCTGAGTGAGCTCCCAGACAGGAAGGCAGCACATCCCTGCTTGGAATGGAGCTTTATAGGCACGTTTGATTTAAATCACATCTATTCACCTTAAGTGCAAAGGGAGAAGGAAACTCCCCTCCCAATAACACGGCAGGGAAAGAGGATGTGATGTGCCTAGAAAGTTTTTGTCTGCTCTACCAGAAGTATCCACACCTTGGTAGTGGAAAATAAGCTCCAAAAGTTCAGCTGGAGTATCACTTACAGCTATTTTCTACATGGTTTGCTTCTGACTGTGATCCATCACACATACCAGACTAATGGATTACAGTGCAGCAACTTTAGCTTCATCTTCCTTTATCTTGGAAAATCTGGGTAATGGCATTAAGTGTATTTTTCCATAAATAATTTACAGGAGGAGGCCAACCTTGTAATTGCAATGGAAAATATTTATTTCTTTCTGTTTCACTCAATCATGTGCAAATTCCTCCTGCCCACTTGTCTAAGACCGCCACAAAAGAAAAAAATACTTAAAAGGCAATGTTTAAAATACCCTGGAAAACACCAGAAGCTTAAAACAAGCCAGTAGGGTAGCAAAAGGCAAAGCAAGACACAGTAAATTCCAGACAGACAGACAAATTCCACAGATAAACATTAAACTGGAAAAATAATCCTTGCAATTTCTAAGATTACTGGAAGCAAGGGCCTGTTGTCACCCATTTAAACTTCCTCTATTTCAGTACTTTTTATCATTTCTGCTCTCTCTGCCGCAGGAACGGCCCGGCCTTCGCTCACCTGCCGCAGCCACAGCAGAGAGGGCACCACGTGCCAGGCTTCAAACACAGCCCCAGCCTCATCCCTCCGTGACCTGCCAGCAATGTGAAATCTGCTGGCTGCAAAAGTCGCTGCCAGCTCGAATTCCCGGCGGTTTTGCTCTCCGAAAGCTCTAATGAGATGGTGTTTACAGAGCGCGGCTCCTGCGCGAGCGGCCCTGCCCCGCCGGGGCCTGCGGCCAGCTCTGCGCTCCAGCAGCCCCAAAAAGCTTCCTTCAGGCCACCTCAATTAGTGATTCTCTGGATTTCTATCTCCATTCCCTTCCAGACAGCCCAGTTATTTGGTAGCTTGGGCCTTCATGCCTGTGTCATCGTTTCATGTGGCTCCTGGTTCCGTTTATTACCGTGTTGGTGCTGTCGGTGCCAGTTTTTCCAGTAGCTGTTTTTCTAAGGAAATGGGATAAACCCAGGAGGTTTTATTATCAGCCCAAACAGCCATCTATTGAGGCAACACTGCCTTTACAGACACACATTTCTGCTTGCTCTGTCCGTCTCTTTCAGTTCCTTGTCAGAAAATAAATATCTGTGCTACAAAGTAATGTCTAAAATGGCACGGTTGTGATCATGGTCTCTTCAGAGTGGACAGTGTTGTGCTTCTATAAACTATCAGAAACTATTAATTCTGGACTACCAAAGATGAAAATTCATCTTTCCACAGATAAGCAGCAATACTGCACTTCTTAAACATCAGATTTCAGACTCAAGAGAGAGGAAAACATTTCTTTGTCCATAAGTTACTCCCTTTCCCCCAGGCACAGGAGGGTTCCTTGCATATTTTCCTGTCTTTGCACTGCCATGGTCCAACCATGAGCACAGAAAGCTGAGGAACAGCAGAGCTGAGTGTTGCTGTGAACTCTGGCACGGAGCTGATGTGTGAACCTGTCCATGTTGCTTAAACTTTGTGTAACTCACTTCCTCCATTTATTCTCCCTAGAAAGTGTTCATTTTTATGCAGCTGAGGAGACCTATCAGAATTATTCACTTGTTCTTTCATATGTATTTATATATTGAACACAGATAATTCTGGTTTTGTTGTTTGTTTTTTTTTTAATTTATATTAAGAATAACAATAAGTTGATTGTGAATGGTGCTCCAGCATCCTAATGAGGAGAAGGCAGGAAAATTCTTGTCATCTATTGCAGTAGTGTCATCTGCACTCTCTGGTGTGTAATTTCTTGAAGCACCCACAACCTGTAAACTGTCAATAAGCTTTACAGGCAGGTTGACAGAAGGGATTGTAAGAGCCCCTCTCCTGCTATGACAACTTTTGAGGTCTCATCTCTGCAAATTTCCTAGTTAAACTGGTGAAAAAGCATAATCATGGTTTTTCTTTGCCACAAAAATAAAAAAAAAGAACAGGTAAGGTGCCATTTATATTTATAGTTGATTCATATAAAAAGCTGCTTTCCAAAGAAAATGAGGCAAACAAAGAATGTTTATACTTTTCAGTGAAATTAAGACATTTCCCTAATTGGGGGAATTTGGCATGCAAATTTCTGAGTTATACTCAAAATATAACTTTCTGCATACAGCAAGTGTGATACATGCTTATATTTTTAAAGAAAGCTAGAAGATCAGTTACTTTTCCAAAAGCTCCTCAGTTCCTGAGCTTAGGGCTAGCACCCCGAGAGGATCAGATTTGTGGACTTCTCACACTTGGCTGTGCCAGTGCTGGTTTTTTGGTGGTGCTGGCCATGAATCCCTGTCCTTTGGGATGGCAGAGGGATTGCCCAGGAAGCACCAGGAGGAAGTGCAGCAGGAGCTCTGCTGGTGGCTGTGGAGCAGCCTGACCTCCTCTGCAAATGCTGCTAATGAGGGTTTAAAATGGAGGTCAGGGATTTGGGTTTGTCCAGAAAAACATGCAGCTGGTAATGAAGTAAAACTTCTCTTTCTCCACACTTATCATTAATTCAGGCTAATTCTGAAGAATAGGCTCATGATCTGGATGGTAAAAATTGTTATAATTGGATGTTTAACTCCCTTTCCAGAAGCTCTGGGGAGCTGAATGCTATTGGACAGAAGCAGCAGAAACTCTTTAAAATGTCTGTTGACATTCTCGAAGGCTGATGTCATCATGCAGCTTTTCTAAATAAAAGGTCGATACGTGTGTGGCTACAATTAATTAACTCTTCTTTCTGTGTGGCTCTGGATAGTTAATGATTAGCACTTCTATTTGCATGACAGTGGTCAGAACAGATTAGCTCAAATTGCTCCGGTTTCATATCTAAATAAATGCAGATCATGATACCAAATAAACAGCAGCAGAGCTGACCTTCAAGTACAACATGCAAATGAGCTGAGTTATAATAATAATCCTAAATTAGCAGGAGGGTGTGAGTGTCCCTCTGTGTCCAGGTAGATGCTGTCTCAGGGAGTTTCTTACTTCTGGCTTTTATTGATATTAATTCTCCCACCCAGACCTGTCTGATTCTCCAGATCCCTCCAACACTTATCCTGTGACAGGCCCAGGGAGGATGGATTAATTTAAGCTGTAAATGGAATTTTTAGAAGGTGCCCAGACAAATGTTACTGCATCCCCCAGCCAGGCAGTGAGTGAGCACCGGGACCAGCCTGGGAGCATCTCCATGTGAGAGCAGCTGCAGGAGTGTGATTTCCTGCTTGCTTTGAAGGCCTCCAGGTTTCCATCATTTCCCTCATTTTGTGATGTAATTTTACTTTTTTTTACTCTTCTTTCTTCTCTTTGTATGTTTTTGGGGGCTCACCATGTAGGCAGGGGTGGTTGGAAGCTCCCCAGGGACCTTTGCTTCACTGATCCTGATTTTCCCAAAAATCCAATGGACATCATTGTGCAGACACAAACAAGTAGCTGTGTTCAAATCTCAGGCCAAATATCTCTCTCAAAATCAGAAAAAAAACCCCTTTAATAATCCATTGCAATAAAATTTAAAATTAATAATGTTTTATGGTTACTGAACTACTTATGATGTATCTGCCCACATAAATTCTGTATTGACTGTTAACAAATCAGTTCAAGCTATGGACTGTCCCTCACCCAGAGCATCAATAATCTGTATTTCATAAAATTAAGAATATGGGAAAGGGAATCTGTAGCAGTAATTTTAAATCTCTGCAGCCTCCATATTCTCTGTCAAAATCCAACAAACCTGACTAATTGAAACAAAAGTTTATTAGAGAAAACACTCTCACAATATGGATATAAAAACCTAATTAATTAACAGAACAGGCTAATTAGAGAATCAAACTGGGATTTTGTAACAGCATCCAGAGCCCTAACAAAATTAATTACATGTGTGCAATCCACATGCTGTGACGATTCAGGCCAAGAGATTATGACTCTGGAATCTCCTTTGAACATCAGGAAAAGGTGGGAGAGGTCTGGTGACCAGGTTCAGATCAAATGGACATCAATTAGTGCAGGAGGCCCTCTAAAGCAGAGTCCACTTTTAGAATATTTTTAGACATTTAGAAATCTCTAAAAAAAATTAGAGGTTTTTAGAAATCTCCACTGGTGACAGTGGCAGAGCAAAGGTCAGCCTCTGTCTCAGGGGAGCCTATTTACTTTCAGCCTCTTGAACATGTCTTTGAAATTATCCCTATTTCCATGGATCCATTTACAAGAGGTTACATAGAAATGTTCATTATAATTACTAATGAGAGCAGCTGCCAGGACCATCCCTGCTCGTTTATCCAACCCCCAACGTGGCTCATGCTGGGCCCCATCTCTGTTGCCACAGCTGAGGGCTCTGGGCCTGCTGCTTTGATCCTGCCAGGCTGGAGCACGGGCAGCTTTAAATTGCTGTAAATCTGGTGCAGACAAAATTAGCATTTCATTCTGCTGAAATGGATGACCCAGTCCTGGCTTCCACAAAGTGAATTTACTCTCCAACAAGGACTGTCCTTAATGATGTGTCTGCAGCCAGCTTGCCCTGTCCATTCCTCCTTCCTTTGCTTCCTGGAGGTGCCCCTAAATGCCTGTGGTGGTCAGAGGGACACTCCCTGTGCCTGCCAGGGAGGAGCCCTGTTTTTTCACCATGGATTGCTCTGCAGGATTTGGCAGCCCCAGGAAAAGCCCATGGGGATCCAGATCCACCAGGGTGAGGGGAGCAGCAGCCAGAACAGAACAAACCCTCACAGGTAATGCTCAAAGAGCATAAACCTGGGGTTTCAACCAGCACATTGCTTTCACTTTGCAGTAGCAGAGCTTTTGTTGAAGGTGTGATCCCACACTTCCAATGAGAGCCAGACTTTCATGAGAGCCACGGAAATAAATTGGAAAGCTGCAGCCTTTGGACTGCTTCTAGCTTTGGTGGCATTTGCAGGCACTATCATCTCACATTTTAAAAACTTCATGTCTTTCTCCTGCTCTGAATGATCATTCTCTGACACAGAGTCCAGAACAGAGCCTACCATGCCCCAGAATCTGCCTTGTCTCTGAGTGTCAAACCCACACCTTGTGGCTGCCTGGTTCTCACTGAGCACAACACCCCAGCTTGAGCCATCCTTCTCAATATTGTTTTGAAGAATAAAGAGTTCAAGGTGAAATCTGAGACTCAAAAATTTGAGGAAAGGAGATGGGGGAGAAAGTATTTTTGAATCCCACCAGAGCTGAAATGCCAGTGTTTGCAATGCCAACCCACACACTCCTTGGCAGCTTTTAGAAATGTTTCAGAACACAGCTACGAGAAGGTTGCCAGCATAAGAAATTCTGCCTTTCAAAATCTTAAAAACTTGTTTTTCTGCTCTATGCAACTGGACTGTTGGCTGTGGGTTAGAAGTTCCCCTGGGTGGAAGTAGGTCTCCAACAGCAGAGGGCTCTTTTGGCTCAGCAAATCATGGAATTATGAGCCCAAGTAGCTGAAACTAACTGATAAAACAAATTGAAAGCAGAACAGAAATGAGCTGTAAATTTAAACAGCAAGGCTAAACTTTATTGGAACAGCTCAGCTGCTGACAGATGTGATAGAGAAGTGAGAATATCTTTAAAAGTGAATTTTGCTGTAGAAATAACATAATAAAACACTCCTTCTAGTTGGTATTATGTTATAGATCAAAATGGATAACCATAACAATCCATTCCAAATTTGCAACTTCTTATTCCCCTATAAAAAATGTTAAAAGTTGAGAATTAGGGTTGTTAACATGATTTTAATTCTTGCATTTTTTATGTTGGTGTTCTAGAAATTTCTTTTGATGCAAATGCTGTCCACAGAATTTTCACATTTTATTGAGTGAATTTTTTTTCAGTTCTGAATTTGTTGCTGATAATTATTGCAGAAAACATTGCTGTATCTGTCTATTCCATGAGGAAATTGTGATTAATGTCTGTATAATCTGAGTCTGACAATTAGAGGTTACTTAGCTTAGCATCATGAGTAAATACAGTGAAATTATTTCAGCCTGCACAAGGGGTCTCTTTGTGGGGCATAGGGAATATTTGAATGTAAACTGAATGCAGACACATCTTTGAATTTCATAAATAAACACCATATATCAAACCTTTTCACATGCTCTTGTGTAAATTGTTGGTTTGTTTGCACTCTGTAACCAGATGTTGTTATATAAAATATCTCCCATGCTGAGGGCTGTTACTCCAGGCTGCAGAGAGCAAAAGAAACAAGAGTTCTCACCTTTTTTTCCTTCTAGGTACAGCATTTTATAACATTTTATCTCTTACTCAGAATGGATCCAGTCTTGATTTACACACCCAGAAAGCAGCAGGTGAGAAATTTATGTAATGCCCAGTGCTGGCAATTCCATCAGCCTGGAAAACTCATTCTGCTCTTCCTTGGGGGTGATGCTGCTGCCTTTTAGTGCCCAGGCACTGGGCTGAGCCTCTGTCCTGGGTTGCAATGTAAAATGTACCCAAAAGTCTGTATTCTGTCACCATCTTCATAAACTGTTAAAACTGGTGGGACAGTGTTCCCCACCTCCCTCATGACTCATCCCTGATAAGCTCACGAGGCTATCTTCTGTTGATGGGCCAGCTGTTGACACCAGGTGGGGCAGAGTCCTTTATCTCTCCTATACTATCTCCTGTTAATGGGCCATCACCGCATGACTGATAAGACTATATCACCCATTGTGAGATGCTCCGCCCAGAGGGAGGAACCAAGCCTTCCAGCCTGGATATAAGGGGAGATTTTTAACACCACAGGCAGCCTTTCCACTGGATTCTCAGAGGAAGACCAGACCCTTCTACATCGCCACTGGACCTTCAGAGGAAGACGAGACCTTCTCTACAGAGCCACTGCTTCAACGGAACCATCACTTCAGGAGGACTGCAGCCACCATTTAAATTGGACTGCTGCTAACCCCCTGACTGTCAGGGGGTCAGGTTTGTACTCTGACTCTGTCAGTGGGTTGTGGGTTTTGGGGTTTTTTTTTGTACTATTACATTTATTTTATTTCTTTTTTATTAAATTGTATTTCTGACTTGAAGTCCCTCACTAGTTTGCTTTAAAACTAGTACAGCCTCACACAGAACTTGGTCCTTTTCCAGAGCCAGAGCCCAGGGAACAGAGTCTGACTGCACATCCCTGAAAAGGGACAGGTTATGGAATCACGGAATGGTTGGCACTGGAAGGAACCTCAATGATCATCTTGTTTCACCTTCCACTAGACCAGGTGGTTCAGAGCCCTGTCCAACCCAACCTTGAACATTTCCAGGGATGAGAGAACCTGTTCCAGTGCCTCACCACTTTCATCATAAAAAAACTTCGTCCTTATCTAATTTTAATCCTTTCATCTCATCTTAATCGACCCTCCTTCTGTTTCCAGGGCCTCCTTCATAAGGAATAAAAGGCTGGGGGGGAAGAAAAAAGGGCATTTGTGAGTATTTATCTCTCATAACAACTGTGGACATTTCAGTGCCAGCAGCTTCTCATGGCTAACTGCTCCCTTTGGAAACGTGCAGCTCTTCACACACAAAGGGATGTGAGGCAGGATCTTCTTCAAATTCTGAATTCTGCAAAGCTGAAGTCCCACTGAGAGAACCTTACAGATTAAAGGGAGAGGTAGGGGGGAGCTCAGAGACTTTGCTGAGTGCCCAGAGGGGTGAAAAGAACCCATTATCCCTCTGAGAGCAAAAGGCAGATCCAGCCATGTCTGAGTCTTGTGACAAAGGAAGGACTTTCTTCAAATAAAGAATACAGCACCTCACAACAATCTTCTGCTTTGTTCTGCTCAGCTGCACTTGTCACTGCTCAAAACCTTTGTGCATCGTTTGCATTTGGAGAGGTCTGAAGCAATTAGAAGGAAGTGGGGAGGGCTCTTCTGCCATATGAGCTTGGAGTTCACTGAAATGGCCCTTGCACAAAGAACGGGCCACCAACTGCTGGGAAACTCCATCAGAAAACAGCATTTCAGTGAAAAATTAGCCTGCTA
This sequence comes from Lanius collurio, assembly GCA_020086605.1. Lineage (NCBI taxonomy): Eukaryota > Metazoa > Chordata > Aves > Passeriformes > Laniidae > Lanius > Lanius collurio. Next base: position 32,860 of record JACBWW010000330.1, on the reverse strand, counting down.
AGGAGCAAGTTCAGTTTTGTTCAACTGAACAATGGACTGAGAATGTCTCTGAGCATATGGCTCCCCTATGATCCCCATTTAAAAACAATCTGAACTGACTGATGAGGGAAATTAGTGGGTACATCTGAGCATTTTCTACAGCTGTCACAATAGAAATATATTTCATTTTCCTCCACATAGGAATCCAGCACTAAAGATTCTGTAAGGCCCCCAGCCCCACCAGCATGTTTCCCACATGATCAGCAATAGGAGCAGAAGGCGTGGGTGATGCTTATCCCATAAATGCTTTTAATCACCTACTGGCTTAACTCGTGTCTATTTTCATCTGAGAGCAGAGTCTGTCTCTGGAAATAAAGCCATAATGTAGTTCACATCAGCAATGTGTTACTAATTTTATTCCTACTCTAGATTTCTCTAAGCTCATCACAGGATTTTCTTGTCATAGGTTTGAGTGCAGAAGTTGATGAAATCAAAGTTACTGGTTCAATAAGGGAAGTGCTCATCTCCTGAAATTTCAACAGGTTGTGTTCTCTGAACTAGGAAATAATCCCACCCAGTTTTTGCTGCTGGTGTCTCCAGATTTATGCAGAAACCTGGCCCCAGATATTCCCCCACAGACTTCCACCCCACAGGCTCCACAGGGGCCAAGATGTTCAGGTTCCACAGCCACTACAGCTTACCAGCATCATAGCAGGGCTGGAAAAAGCTTTGTAATGTGCTATGGAAAGCTCTTATGGCAAAGGGGACCATGGGCAGGTGAAGAAGTAATCTTTTGGATCACCTGCACGTGAATTTTCAGACATCACTGTAGGTATCTGTGCCCTGCCTCCTCATGTTCTCAGCAGAAAAGCAGAAAACAGAAGAATCATGCAGAGGCAGAGACTCTTTGTCAGGCTCTGTTTATCCAAAGTGGGATGCAATATCTTGATGTGCATTTGCAGTTAAGGGAAATGGTTTTGTTCAGCTTCAGATACTGGAGTGAAAACAAAGATTTGAAACAAATTCTCCCACATATTTTCTTAATTTTTTTTTCACTGTGGCTGAACTAATAATATTTAAGAAAATAATAATGGACCTCTGGCAAAACCCAGCTGATAGCATGCATATATATAAAATCTTCTACTAAAAGCTCAAGGATGAGCTGTTGATTTGATTGATGCCCTGTGGTCCAAGAGGGACCATGTAATACATTCCCTTTGGTCTTGGATTCCTCTGAGAAGTAAAGGAACCAGGTTTAAGGATCTGCCATGCCCAGAAGGTGAGATAACTCCCATTTCTGAGCTGAGCTCAATTTCATCCTGCAATATTTAGTTCATTCAGTCTGCAGATACAGACCTGCCTGGTGCATCTTAATACTGATATTTGTCATTAATGTAACAGCAAGGCAAGAGTTTCTAGGTCTGAAGCTCCCAATAATGCCAACAATTTGATTTGTCCTTTTGTGACCTTTCCTCATCTGCAAGTCAGTCCCAAGTCCATATTTGCTTCTCTGATAATGAGCAGTAAAATCTATTCCTCTTTAGAAACACAAGGAGGCTGAGTTAGTATTTTAGGGAAAATTACTGAACTGCTGCAGAACTAAAGAATGCAGCTACTTTGCATTTCTGGGGCTGTAAAAGACTCTTTGTCTTCTACACATCATCCCTTGCAGTGTTTTAATAAGAAACAACTTTACTGACAGAGTAATGGCACAGAAACCCCACACTAACCCATTGCTGAGCAGCAGCCATAGCAGTGATATCTTTTAATAAGCTTAACAGTCGAAATTCAGTGAATCTCAGCCCACATGGCTGAGGCAGCTGGATATTATCAAATGTGAGGTGTCAGAAGATAAAGATGATTGAAAAGAACTGTAACAATCACTGGTGAAACCTGTAAACTCTTCAGCCAGGATCTTCAGAAGTAGTTTGATGCCCTAATTTTAATGAGAATTGACAGTAAGATGTTCCACAGCAAAATGTAAGTTTTACAAAGAAAAGGAAATGAAGTGGAACTTTTAAAAAGCAGTACATCATTTAAAGCCTGGAAGAGATGCCTTATAATGAGAAACTTCACATTCTGCTTAACAAAGTGAACTTTGAGAGCCTCTTGTTTGCATCGAAAACATCTTTGCAAGTTGCAGAGATAATCAGGTTATCTCTAATCTATTCTACATTTTGAAAGGGGAGAGGTGACCTTACTGGGCTCTTCGGCTGGCAAGTCCATGGAAGGACATGCAGAGCTTTTCTGCTGAGTCCAATGGCAGGAAATGACTGAGAAATGCACATATGAAACCTTCACAGAGCTGAGGAGGCTCGAGCATTTCAGAACACCTGCACTGATGTCCTTCATTTCTTTTCTATTGCCATCCCAACTGCATTTTCTCCACTCTGAGCCTCTCTTTTATGCATCCCATCTCCTTCTTTGCCTCTCCCACCTGGCTGTGGTTCTCTGTCCAAAGGGACAGGAGCTCTGAGGATGTATCAGGATGATTTTACTGAGGATCTCTGTGAGTTCCATGGCTCTGGGCTGCTGTGTAAAAGAGCACAGTGTATCATATCCCCCTAAATATTCTTTAAAAAGTTGGCAGAAATCTTTCTTCTTGAACTAGAAATGTGTCACACTGCTCCTCAATCCCAGCTTGTACAAACATTGTCCCTCTGATTTATATTGACCAGAGCTGGTACCCTGATCTCTTGATTGCTATCAGGGAAAAAATAAATCTTGAGATGTATCACATTATGATTGTAAAGAGCATTTTTTCTATCAAGGTGCCTCTTTTCTGGCTTGTGCAAGTGATAAAACTGATTATGTGCTGTAATTGATTGTAAGTAGAGCTGACTTGAACCAGTCATGCCGTCTGAGTGATTAAAATTCTCCAGATGGATCCTCAAAATGCAAAGGTCATATAATTGGTCTCCCTTTAAGTGAGAAATTCTTTCTTCAGGGTCTATCTGCAAATAGAGGGGAGTACATAACATGGGATCTGTGCAGAGTGCAGTTCAGTATCTGCATGCTGTAGCACTTCTCAGGTCAGGAGAAAGGTCCAATTTAAAAGACATTTTATACTTAATAGTGAGTGTGATATGAGCAGCAGGGACCTTTATTATGAACTTTTTAAGTAACAAGCTTAATTTTTTATTCTGTGTTTTTAATCTCAATTTCTCTCCTCCTTTGGTCTGTATTAACCACAGATGTATTTGCTACAAGAAAATATGACTCAAGGAAGATGCCAGATTTTTATTTTCCTTATTGTAAGTAATGGAAATAAATAGTTGTTAAATTCTTTAGATAATCTGGATTCATTAGTCAATTATTACTTGACTAATGAAATTATTTTGAAAAGTCATTGTCCCTTCTGCTCTGTTTTTCCAAAAGCTTTTATTTTTATTAAACCACCAGATGCTGACTCTGTAAATCTAAACCACGAGTTTTGTCTGTGTTTTCTCCCACTTTTTGCCCCTGCTGTATCTGTAGATGGTTGAAGTTTTTCTCATACCTAGGACAGGTACACACACTCTAAAGCAGAACTCGAGTACAGCTCTTCTCATAATGGCCTTTATTTACATTCAGACCAGAAGAATAACTTTAGTTAATGCTTTTTTGGGATGCAGAAGGGCTGAGAAATATTTATTTTACAAATTTCCCAGAAGAACTTTGGAATGATGTGTACAGCAATACAAACACAGGCAAAGTGATGGCAAATGAAAGTTCTGCCTTTTGAGGTGTCATGGAAGGTCTGGATTAAGGGACTCTTCATTTCATTTTGCACCACCCCAACATCCCCCACCACATTTTCCTTCTTCACTGTTTTCTTCTCCACTTTGTTATCTCAAAAGTGACTTTTGCCCACTAAATCACTGTCTTTAGGTTTCCCCCTAAAAGTTTTTAAATTCATTTCAAGACTCTAACTCTGTTGGGGTTGAATTCTGCCTTAGATTCAATTCTAGATGCAGTTTCCTGTGGTCATGGAGGGAAATCTTTATTTGGCTGCTGAGGAGTGTCAATGGCAGATGTAAATCAGTGGTCATGCTCTGGTTTTGGACTCCTTCAGGCAATTTTCCCTATAAATGCCAGGGCTCTCACTCTGGCCAGGAGGGATTTTTTTTGCCTTCAGGAAGACTCCATTAGGAGCTGAATTCCTTTACATTATTGTCTCTTTTTGGAGATGTCCTGCTTTAGAATATCACTAATTCAATCTCATGTAAATGTAAGAGTAACCTCATCCTAAAAGCTGGCAATCTTCCTCAAAACTGTCTTATGGTTTTAAAGGACCATATAATTTTAGCAAAGCTGTTTTATTAATAATTTACTTCTACTGTTTCTCTCTTTTCTTTCAGAGTTATATCCATTGTCTTCTTTATTTCCACCTTTTGTTTCTCTTTATTTTGAGCTGTCTGGGAGAAGGAGGAAAGCTTGTGAGGTGTTATTAAACCCCAGCTAGGGTTGTTTATCCTGGACAGACTCAAATGACAATGTCACCTTTCTAAATTTTGTTCAATTGGAATTCTATAAAGAACTGAGTTTAAGACATCTGACCTTTTAGTCATTATATTTAACAATATGGACATCTTTGTTCATTTAAAAATGCACATGAAACTTCTGGTGTTCGACAAGTGTCCTGAATAAATTTATATGAATTAAAAATGGAAATCACATAAGAAAAAAGTAGTCAGCTTAATCCTTGAGAACTCAATTGCAGCATTTAATCAAGGATAAACTGACATGCCACCTAATGGAGAGAAATAAGGAAACAAATTGAAAGTTTGGGGGAAGCCATAGTTGAAGATCCTTAAAAGTAAAAAAGAAAGTTCTGATTTTTAAAGAAAATATAAAATCTCTCTCTTGCTTTCAATATGTATGTAAGAACATATCAGCTTCAATCAGCATTTACATTTAGGATTCCTTCCCAGGAAAGTCCATAATGTCCATTTTAAAATAGAAATAAATCTGGGCCAGTCAATGAATAGCAAAATCCAAAGGGGTTTTCCTGCAAGCTGGAGGTTTTCCCTCAGCCTAATTTCTCCTTTCATTGACCTGTGAGACAGTTAAGTATGGCTAAAGGAAAAGTGTGAGCCTGCCAAAGGGGATGGCAGGAGACAATCCATGATGGACAGTATGGAAGAACTGTGTGTCCTCAGAAAGAGTTCCTGGCTCCAGCTGGCCAATCCACAGGGAAAAAGGGACCTTTACAGCAAAACTTCGTCATCCTCTTAAGCTGTCCCTTCTTCAAGAGTGCAAGGAAAGGAACAGGAGGCTCTTCCCTCATTAACGAGCCAGAAGCTCCCCCAGGTGCCCCCAGGGACCAGCAGCTTCTCTCCCAGCAGATGCAGAAATGAAGAGTTTCCCAGACTCCAGCTGTCCCCACAGCTGATTTCCCCATTCCACAGGCAGACACAAAGAAAATCCCCTGTGCCACAGCTGCTCCTCCAGGCTGAGGGCTGAGCTGCCTTCTCCATGACTTGGAAGAAAGGATTTGGTTTGCCCCCTTGCCCAGATTTACATGCACAGTTTTGCCCACACACCTCTCTGCTCAGCCCTGGAAAGCAACAAAATGTTGTTTTCAGCCAGTGGTCTGCACTAAATAAACCCTCTGCTGCCTCTGAAATACATTGATAAATTGCAATTAATACTGAGCATGGAGTCTCCACTCCTCGGTGGGAGCACCTTTTTCATGTGGCAGGCACATTGCTGAGGCTCCAGAGGCTGCATCCCTGTGCTGGCCAACATCTGGGCATCCTTTTTTACAGGCAAACATTCTGGGTCATTATAAACTGCACTAATCCCCCTTGTTGAAATTTGCATTTCTAAACCAGAGAGGGCTCGTGATGCATTTGTCCTGTCACATGTTGTGGTGTTTAAGCAGGGGGTTAATTCACTGATTGAGTTGCTGCCTCTCCTCAGCCTGCTTTGCCACTAATCTTCCATACAAACAGGGTTAGGGCATGTAATTTAGATTTACCAGCAGAAACAAAGCATCCAAAACCCTCACTAGGGTGGAAAGCGTAAGGAATTCAGGGGATAAGAAGAAAACAGCAAGGCTGAAGTAAAAATCAAATTAGCACTAAAACCCTCGTGCTGAAAATGGTGACAATTAGAAGGAGCAAAGTGGGGAAAGGAAATTTTGTGTTTCAAGCAGGCAGGGCTGGGCACAAAGGCAGAGGAGTGGAGAAAAGGGCAACATGCCCTCACACCTTGTAATTGGTGTTCATGAGTCCTCTTCTTGTGAGGTCTGAAATGGGGGCCCAGTGGCTGGGCTGAGGGCTCCCCTGATCCCCCAGATCTCTGTGGTGGCTTGAAGACCCCCAAAAGACACTGCTATGACCCCCAAAATGGCTGTCACTGCTGAGCCATGTCATGGCAGCTGCACTGCCACGGCTGTGATGGGCAGAAATTTGGTCCAGTTGATTTAAAGCACTCAAAACACAAAAACTAAAAGAAAGAAATTAAATAATCCCATTGCTCTGAAAGCATTCCAGCAAAAAACACCAGCTGAGAGATCTTGTTTCTTGGAAAAAAAGCAAAAAATAGGAACATTTTGTTTCCAGCTCAGTTTCTCAGCACACCTCTCCTCCTGCCTGGCATGGAGCAATCCTGCTGCTGCAGAATGCAGAGGAGAAGCAAGAACCAGCACCTCACCACATCAGTCCCTCCATGCTGCTGTTACAGTTTTGGAGCAATTTCTACCCTGAAGGTAGATCTTGTCAGTCTGTCCATCAGCCCAGCCACATGGAAACACCTGCTGATTATTAAAAGTATCCTGAGCTCCCCAGCTTGGGGACCCAGTGGGTTCCAGGGACTCCCTGGAATCAGTCAGTGTGAAAGAAAACAGCATTTTTGTCTAAGTGGCGCAGCTTTTGCAACATGTGGGGAACAGTTCTTTACATCCACTCTCAACCTTGTGCTGCTCTGGTCATCACTATCAGCCAGCTGTGCCATGGAACAACATGGAATGCCATGGAACGCCTTGGAATGCCATGGAATGCCATGGAATGCCATGGAATGACATGGAATGACATGGAACATGATGGAATACCGTGGAATGCCATGGAACACCGTGGAATGCCATGGAATGCCATGGATATGCCATGGAACACCCTGGAACACCATGGAATGACATAGAATGCCATGGAATGCCATGGAATGTCCTGGAATGCCATGGAATGCCGTGGAGTGCCATAGAATGCCATGGAATGCCATGGAACGCCCTGAAACACCATGGAATGCCATGGAATGCCAGGGAATGCTGTGGAATGCCATGGAATGCCATGGAATGCCATGGAACGCCCTGGAACACCAGGGGATGCCGTGGAATGCCTTGGAATGCCATAGAATTCCATGAAATGCCATGGAATGCCAGGGAATGCCGTGGAATGCTATGGAACACCATGGAACACCATAGAATGCCATGGAATGCCATGGAACACCCTGAAACGCCATGGAATGCCATGGAACACCATGGAATGCCGTGGAATGCCATGAAATGCCATGGAATTCCCTGAAACTCCATGGAATGCCATGGAACGCCGTGGAATGCCCTGAAACGCCATGGAATGCCATGGAACACCAGGGAATGCCGTGGAATGCCATGAAATGCCATGGAATTCCCTGAAACTCCATGGAATGCCATGGAACGCCGTGGAATGCCCTGAAACGCCATGGAATGCCATGGAACACCAGGGAATGCTGTGGAATGCCATGGAACACCATAGAATGCCATGGAATTCCATGGAATACCATGGAATGCCAAGGAATGCCATGGAATGCCATGGAATGCCCTGAAACTCCATGGAATGCCAAGGAACACCGTGGAATGCCATGGAACACCATGGAACACCCTGAAATGCCATGGAATGCCATGGAATGCCCTGAAACGCCATGGAATACCATGGAATGCCAAGGAATGCCGTGGAATGCCATGGAATGCCATGGAACACCATGGAACGCCCTGAAATGCCATGGAATGCCAGGGAATGCTGTGGAATGCCCTGAAACGCCGTGGAATGCCATGGAATGCCAAGGAATGCCGTGGAATGCCAAGGAATGCCGTGGAATGCCGTGGAATGCCATGGAACGCCCTGAAATGCCATGGAATGCCGTGGAATGCCATGGAATGCCGTGGAATGCCCTGAAATGCCATGGAATGCCATGGAATGCCATGGAATGCCTCTCCCATGCCAAGGGACTGAGGTGCTGATGCCCCCCCGATGATTTCCCCACGTGCACTCATTCCCAGTACGGTTTGTTCCTTCTCACCCCTCTGAGTGACACAAAGCTCCGCAATAAAACCCAGATTGTTGTCTCACAACTGGTCCCACCACGGGAACTTTGTGGAGATGACACTGATGGAGGGGAGGGCTGTGTGTGCTGACATTTTTGGGCTGAAAGGTGCTTTGATGGGGTCTGGGAGAAAGGCTGGGATCCTGCTCAAATGTGTAGTGGGAAAGAGGGAATTATACAGAGTTATATAATCTATATTATTATATAGAGTTATATAATCTCAGTGTGGTTCGGGTTAGAAAGGACCTTAAAGCCCACCCAGTGCCACCCCCCTCCATGGGCAGGGACACCTTCCAATGTCCCAGGCTGCTCCCAATGTCCAGCCTGGCCTTGGGCACTGCCAGGGATCCAGGGGCAGCCACAGCTGCTCTGGGCACCCTGTGCCAGGGCCTGCCCACCCTCCCAGGGAACAATTCCTGCCCAAGATCCCATCCAGCCCTGCCCTCTGGCACTGGGAAGCCATTCCCCCTTGTCCAGGCTCTCATCCAAAGTCCCTCTCCAGCTCTTTTGGAGCCCCTTTAGGTGCTGGAACGGGCTCTGAGGTGCTGGATGGGCCTCAGGATCTCCATTTGAATTAAAAAATAAGGGTTAGCCAAAGTAATTTTCCAACTCTGCTTCCATTTCCTTCTCTCTTCCATCCTCTGGTTAAAATGATTTAATTACAGAAGTCAGGATATTTTTCCACTTGGCAAATGAGGGGAAAATGGGTCAATGTCAGGGTCAGAAATGAGGGAAGGAATCACAGCTGCCTTTTTGAAGAGTGCTGTGTTTGAACTGCAATCTCCTGCTTTCCCTGGCAATGAAAATCCCCCTCAGTAGATGGTGGCAAAGACCTCTGCTGAAAGAGGCTCAGTGAGATGTGACTTCAATCTCTCTGCTGAACATTCATTCTTTTATGTAAAAAAACCCAAAACCAAAATGAGTGTGCTTTGAAACTGCTGAATGCAAATCCTTCCCAACTTAGACTTTTATCCAGGTGAAACAGGGAGAAACTTTTCAGTCTGGTCATTTTTCTTTTGCCTGGATGACTTGTCATCTGAATAATTTTTTTTTTCCTTCAGAAACAAAAAATTGAGTTCTTTTGGCCTGTCTGTACCTTATATTCTAATATAAATGCTTTACTGGAATGAGAAGCTGGCAGAACTCTGTCTTGGGACACAGCCCATGCAGCCCACAAGCAGAGTTACCTTTACAGGCCTTGAGCCAATTGTAAAAAGAAAGAGAAAACTAAAAATATTTTATTGGAAACACCCATTCTTTATAAAAATCATATCTTAATTGAATAAGAGATTATTCATATGATTCCACTTTCAGAGAGGATCAAAAGCGCATGTAAAAATTACAGAATTTTGATAAAATTGTCAAAGCCTGATGTTCACTAGCTTTATATACCACATTTAAAAAAAAAATTGTGGAAAATTACTATGCAACAAAATTTTCCTCTTAGTTTAAGAAGTAATTCAGGAAGTTATCGTGGATTGACTTTTAAAGTCGCCTTCCCTGAAAAATGTTTATTCCATATTTGGCTGCTTTTCACTCTTTTGTCTCATTTCAGTCTCACAAAACTGAGAACACAAAGTTGAGGGATGTTGTTTGGGACTTGGACAAGAAAAATAGATGCAAGGGAATTTTTTGATCTGCTCCAGTTAGAAATGAAATGGATTGTTCTCTATTTTTTTAATTAGTGTGTCTGAACAATTTTGACTTTTTGGGACAATACCAAGCCAGAAGTATTCAAAATCTTCCCAAGATCCAACAGAGTAGTTCAAGTTAGGGTGTCCTATTTATTGTTCTCCTGGAAGAGCTGGAATTTTCTGGCTGGTTTGACTTTTCTTTACCCTCCCAATTGAATGGTAAAGGATGAGTCTGAAATGTGTCTGGCAGATCCCAACCAGGATGGGGATCCAAATATGTGGAATAGGGAGCCTTTAAAGAAAAAGATATCACAATTCAGCAGGGAAATGTCACCAGTAATTAATGGCAGAGCTTTTTCAATGCAATAGGGTGTGCAGAGCAGCTGTGGCTGCCCCTGGATCCCTGGCAGTGCCCAAGGCCACGTTGGACATTGGGGCTTGGAGCACCCTGGGCTGGGGGAAGGTGCCCCTGCCCATGGCAGGAGGTGGAATGGGATGGGATTTAAGGACCCTCCCAACCCAAAGCTCTCTGTGAGTCTGTATCTGGAATTGTCAGAAAAGGTGTATTTTGTGTGGGAATATCCCTGAATTCAAACACTCTTGGTGTGGATACAAAAACCCAGCAAATCAGTAACACCCCCAGAACACACTCAAGAGGGTAAACAGTAATTAAACTTTATTTTGTGAAGGTCCCTGTCCATACTTTAGAAGGCAAACCCATTGTGGCTTCATTACACAATACAAACCAAGGAAGGCAGAGACTTTTTAAGTTAGAAAATGTATTTTTCTTTTCCTTCCCGATATTCTCAGGGTAAGGATTACCCTGGATCTGTTTGTTGTACTTTCTGCTCCACAGGCTGGTCTCTGGTGACTTACTGAGGAGTATGTCTTCTAAAATAAAAAGCTTTTTCTTTAAACAAACTGTGGCATGGCTTTTCATCCAGCTGACAAAACAAAACAGAGAATTTTCAGAGCGTTTTCAGCAGCGTGTGGGAGTGGGTTTGGGGGGCTTCTGTTTACAGGCAAGGATTACTTGAGGCAATGAATCAAATTCCTGGTAACTTGTACTGTCAGGACCTTACAGTTTCTTTTTCTTTGTGTAATAATATTTACTCTCAAAGGACCCCCATCTACAGCCTCAAAATGTCACTGTAACAGATAAATTTCACTTATGAGATACAACAGCCCTGTCTTTTTCTCCTTTACCATGAGGCTGTGGTTTCTTCTTCAAATTACTTCCCTCATTTCATTTTTACTTCCTACATTCATTTTTCTCCACCAACTTCCACAGGGTTATTCTTCATATTGATCAGCATGAAAAAATGCACATTCTGAGACAGAAATATTATTAAAAAGCTCTTGCAAATCTCAAACCCATCTCATTTATTTTATTTAAATAAGAACAGATTTTTCTGAATTTGCTACCATTTCATGGTAATAACCCATGGTGCATTAATAAAATGTTTTATGTTGCTTGCAGTCACTGTGGGTTTTCCAGAGGTTATCTCAGTAATAAAAAGCCTGTTCAGATATGTTCTGTAAGTGAAATAAAGAAAAACAAATAAGGTCAGCCCAGCAGAGAGGTTTCAGTGGCATTCCTCAGTCTGTACAGGTTTGAATCCTGATCCTGGTTGGTTCCCCTAAAAAAGGAGCCCAAACCTTCCTCAGTTTGACCCCTGCAGTCCCTGAGGTTCCCAGCAGAAGATGCTGCTGCCTGTGGAGAACCAGCCCATGGTGAGACCCAGCTGTGGTGTTACAGTTCTGCAGTCAGTGACACTTTCCATTGATTTCATCTGGATTTTCATCAAAAAGAAGTAAAATCAGTCCAATTTTTTGACTCCTGAAAACAAAAAATTCAGAGGATTAACCTTAAACGCTAATAAAAATGCTCATTAAAAAGTCCCTTGTTGAGTCCAGGCAAGCTAAGCAAAGTCATTATGTTGCAACTAAGGAAACATAGTCAGTTTTAAAAATGGTAGAACCTGTGTTGTCATTATTGCTATTATTGTTAACCCTGAAGGAAAGAGGGAATAAAAAGTTTAAAAGATCCTGCTATATTTCTTAATGTTCTCATGAGTCCTGAGTCACAGGTTTTTTCTCCCTGGGTTAGAGCTTTAATAGGAGGGTAATTTTGGAGTTGCCTTTGTGTCAGGAGTATAATCTTTGTCCTGTTTTTTAGAACAATTAACACTTGGAAGGCTGTGATTGTGTTGTGTGCTGTTCCACAGTAACTACTGCAGGAATTCCCAAAGACAATATCCTCAAAACCCCACTGCTCTGTGTAACTAACTCATGTGCTATTTAACTAACTCAGAGTGAAACCATGTACTCAAAACTCAGGCCATTGTGGTTGTAGCTCTGGTTCTGAACAGCTGAAAACTTCAAGTACTTTATTTGCAGTTATCTGTGATTTTGTGGTGATTTAAATAAACAATTTTTCATAGTAATGTCTCAGTCTGTAGCTCTGTCAAACGTGAGGCAGAGTGGGGTCAGGCCTTAAAGTGTTTTTCATTAGAATAGAGATCTCAGTTCAGATTTTAGATCTGAATTTTCTTTTTTTTTTCTAAAAAAAAAAAAATTATACCAAACCACCACATAATGCTGAGGGAACACCTTGGAAATCAGTGAAACTGATCCTATATTCAACAGCAACACAAACTTCTGCTTCTGTGCTTGTTTCCAGCTGTAAAATGTCAGATCTGCAAAAGGAATAGATCCACAGATCATTTTGTAGAGGGTTTTGCCAGTTCAACCACGAACCAGAGCAAGGAGACAGGAGATTTCAGGAGGATGTGTTGAAATGTTGATTTCTTCCTTTTTTTTTTAATGTGTACTCTTGCTTTAATTTTTAAATCAAACTTTGAAACCTCTGACCAGACGTTTGACTTTATTCCTTTTATTCTTCATGTAAGCCATGTTTTAGAAAAGTATATGGCATTTTATATAGAAAATATATGGAGATGTATATTCTGAAATTATATGTACCAGTACAAACCCCAGAATGAGCGTGTTATAACTGATTATGGGAATTAGTGGTAAAAGGGGAGGACAAGTGGCAAAAAAATGTTGGGATAAACAAGTTGGAGGAGATAAGAAGAGAAGGGTGGAAACACAATGAGCTGTGTTCTTTTTCTCAGGGCATGGGAACATCCCCAAGCCTGGATCTCCAGCTGACCCAAATCTGTGGCTGTACATTGATATCAGCTCATCAGTGTCAACACAGATAACTCAGGATTTCCCTCCCAGACTCTCAGCATGTCCCTCACCAGCTCCACCACTCTTCAGGAGGTTGCCTTGAGGGACTGGGAATGAGCCTGTGACAGCAGGGAGAAATGATAAAAGTTAAGGATTGGGGTTTCATGGATTTAAGACCCCTGGCCAGTGCTGTTTGCTCCCTGAGGAGCTGTAAAGTCACTTATTTGTGTATTTGTCCCACTTTCTCTGTGAGTGGTGTCCAGCTAACGTGATGGCACCTGGAACGGTGACAGTGTCTCTCTGCATATTTCACTTCCCCATACAATCCCTATTCTACAAAATTCTTACCTCTTTCCTTCCAAACCATCAGTCAGCCTCATTCTGCTTCCTTGAGCTCAGCTGAAGGAAAGAGAAAATTTTCTTGGAATCATGAACCAAAATAATATCATATTTTATAAAGAGAGTTCCAGTCCTGCCATCCAGAAAATGATAGCTTTATGTAACAGGGCAAAGGCTGGCTTTTGAGTAGAAACCATAATAAATGCATTAAATAAAACCATGTGGTGCTAATTGATTCAAGGCCTGCTCTATTTTCCTGTGTTGGCACTTCCTCCTCCTTTAGTTCAGCATAGATTTGGTATTTCCTGAGAGTCTCAGGTGTTAGGACAGAAAATGCATTTTTATTTATACAGTGTTTGTCATGGTAAAAGCACAGAAATGTGATGGTTTAGGGTCAAAGTGTGAGCAGAATCGTGTGAAAATAGATGAATGCAAATGATTGGCTTTCAAGGAACTCTACCTGAGTAACCAATTCACCTGCAGCAATAATGAGGCAAATAATGAGGCAATAATGAGGTAAATAATGAGGCCAATCGATGGAGTTTGTTCACTGCCTGGGCTTCCAATGTCTGCCTTGACCTGGCAGAGGGCTGGAGATCAGCCAGGAACCAGGAGAAACACCCAGCACTCCCTGGAGCCAGCCCAGAGAACAGCCCTGCACACACCGGGGATTTTATTACAACTCACCTGGTAATGAATATTTTCTTTAGAGCTCAGTCAGCTGAATTTATTTAATGTGTAAGAGTCTCAACTTTATTTTAGAAAGAGGTTCTTTTCTAGGCTACGTGGCTGGGAAGGCAAACATGAAGCAGGAAAGAGGGAAATGCAAGTTTCAGAAAAAGCCCTAATGTTTTATTTTAATCTCACATTTCATGGGTGTGAACTTTGCATTTTTCAATATATGGCATTAGCAGCAGGTCACATTTTATAGAACTTTTTTTTCATTTCATTAAACCTGAATGATCTGAGAGTATAGAATTTCTCATGTGCCCAAATGGTTTTTAGAGATTTTCTTTTGTCTGGTAGATGCTCCATGGTCCAAGAACGAAGAGCCTTGTGCAGGAGTGCTCAGTAAAACAGACATTTATTGGTACCTGTACAGAAGGAATGTTATAAATGAAATGTCAATTTCATCGAATTAATAATTTGCAAGAGCCAAATTATTAATATAAAAACAAATAAAATTTATTTTAATCAAATTGACAATCTTAATAAGCCACTATAAAGGAAAGCAGGGCCAAGCCCAGGTTCTTGACCCTGGGTGACACATACACAGCTCTGACCACCAGCAGTTCAGAGAGGTAAGTGCACACCTTTGAGGTGTTTGAGTCCAGTTTTTATACTGTTTTTCTTGCTCCTGGCTAGGAAATCTTTTGTTCTTTTCACTTCTGATTATCCTCTGGCCCAGTGCTCAGTGGTCCATTTAGATGTTGATTTGTCCAAGGACTCTCTTTGTGCTCTGGTTGATGGTTTCCAGTAACCCATCTCAGCGTTTCTGGTAAGGGTCCTGTTCAGATGATGATTTTTCCGAGAAATCCTTATATGATTAAAATGAAGTGTCTTAAGCAATAGGTCCACTCATCAGCAGTGTCCAGGGAGCAGCAGATCCTATCTCTTACTCCTTTCAGATGGAAAAGATTCTTGTTGGGTAAGATGAAATCATAGGAGGTTGATGGGTCTGAGGTCATCTCCTCTGAGCTTGCCTGCACTTCTTATGTTAATTAGTACCTTCCTTGGGCAAGATGTCATGAGGCTTGCCAAGGTGTACTCTGAACATAACTTATTTGAACATATATACAATTTACAAGATATATTTCACATTTTGGATTTCACATTAATAACTTATTCTACTTATAGCATTTTGATTTCTTATGAATTTTGACTTATCTACAACAGGAATGTCCTAGAGATGCTTTGGCTGAATCCCACCCTTTGTAGGATGGTGCAGAGCACAGCCCACCCCAGGCTACATCTGCTGATGAGTGAGATGAGGAAAGAGGCAAACCCTGGGAGGCAGGAACAGGTTCTTTGTCTTTATCAATGAACTCAGCTGTGATAAGCCCATGCTTGGCCCGAAGGTGTTCCCCTCTGCTGATGAGCCATAACTGGCTCACCTGCACTGATATTAAATCAGCTGTACCACCTTAGAAGGTGTCAAGGACTCCTGAATTGTCTGATCCACAACATCCCATCAGCCAGGTGTCCGTGGTCCACCACAAGACATGAGCCTGTTGGAGCTCCCTGCCCCAGGGGAGGTACCTGGGGGTTCCCACCTGCTCCTGTGTGATACAAACCCAGGAGAGGGGCCTGGGGCTTTCTGCTCACTGCTGCTCTGGGATTCCTCCCCTCCCCCTGGTGGATCCACACTGACACCATTGCTTTGACCAGACATCAAAATTGCAACAACCAAGTCTAAAAGATGGTGAGATATTTCTACTCTTACCCTTTTCTTCTCTTTATTCTATATTTTCTCAAGGGATATTTTTATGCTTTTATGTTGTCACAGTCCTATGGATAACAACAACCAGAGCAACCCTGAACATGTTTTCCTGTGCAACCCAATTTTTCTCCAGTAAACCCTCCATGTGTTTATTTACAAACACTGATTGTTCAGTGTCATTTCACTTTAATCCACCCCAAGGGCTCTCTTAACAGTGACCTGGGTTATTTTTGTCTTCTGGGGGGGAGTAACAACCTTGTAGTTGGTAATGCCTCTCTACCACTTTGTGTTAGCCCAACAAGCATCAAAGCAGGGCCCCGAGCAGTGGAGGAATCTGAACCATTTCAAGGATATTTGGGAAGGATGGAAAAGCACACGTGGGAATTAAAGCAGTGTGGAAGTCCCTAAAGTACTTTAGCAATAGCAGCCCAAAAGATTTCTTCTTCTTTCCTTAAAGGCTTGAAACACATTTTGTAGTTTTGGAAAATGACATTTTTTATGGAATCACAGAATGGTTTGGCTTGTCAGGGACATTAAAGTCTATCTCATTCCAATCCCTCTGCCATGGACAGGGAAACCACCCACTAGATCAGGTGCTCAGGCCCCATCCAACCTGGCCCTGGACACTTCCAGGGATGGGGCACTGTATAACTGGACTTTATAGCCAGACTGAAAAAACCTCACCACAAACAGTAATTTTTGTTTTATTTTTCTTGCAAAGGAAAAACCTGTTATTTTCACTAGGGAGGTGAATGATGAGTACAAAGAGATCAAACCTTCTTTAACAGTATTATGGTCTATTAAAATCTTCTCTTTATTATATGAGAGCATCTTTATGGCAATTATAAAAGAGCCCTAGAACAACAAACATTTCTTTCACTAATTTTCTTTAATAAGAAACTGGAAAAGACTGCTTGGGGTCATCTACTCACATCCCATAGGTTGCCATCTCCCAAGGCTGCCACATAAATGGATGCTCAGTTCTGAAGGGTACCTAAAAACCCATCTGAGGTGATCTCTCCCCTACAGCCTGCACCATTTATCCCAGAAACACATTCAGGACCTCAACTCAAAGGTCCTGTTGAGAAGTACCCCAGGGAAAAGAATCAATGAGTTAGGAAATTCCCAATTGCTTTTGTTTCCTGCAAGAGCAGCAGTATTGCTGTTGGATAATATTCCCAAAGGTGTATATAAATGTCCATAAATTTTAAGTAAATTCTTGAATTTTTCCTTTTAATCTACTTTTTTTTTTTTTTTTTCCCATGGACAAGCAATTTGTGATATTCTAATCTTTTCTTATTTATGCATCTGGAAAGGCCTTGTTGATGAAACACCAAGATCCCAAGGCCATATGAAATTTTGATGAAACATTTTCTTCTAGGGATGAGAAAATTGAACACTTCACCCCAAAGTGCCTCTTTTACTGAAACTAGGCCACTCCAGCCTTTCAACTCACACAGCCAAGGCAGCAGCCCACGCTTGGAGTTTGGATTTGCTGGTAAGAACAAACTCCTGGTGTGAGAAATACCCCTCCAGCAGCAGCCAAGGTCCTTTCCAGCCCCCAGCTGGCTCCCAGCAGATGTGTTGGATGCACATCTGTTTGCCCAGGACCTGCCCTGGGTGGGACAAGCCCTGCAAAAAAGCCCCCCACAGCTGGCACTGGCTGCTCCTGCCAGGCAGGGCTTGGGCCATCCCACTCCTGCACGTCGGTGGAGAAGAAAGGAAGTGTCTTCTCACCAAAAGAAGCACCCAGAGGAGGCCCAGTGCTTCAGAGAGCTTGTGTTGTTCTCTCCACAGGGTTGTCCCACCCTCTCCTGCTGTCCCTGTGCAGCCATCCCACGTTCCCTGCAGTGCACACCTGGGTTTGTCTGCAGGAGGGATGTCCCTGCTGATGACAATGTGGTGGCACCATCTCTTGGGACCTGTGACACTCAGGCTTCAGCTCTGCTCTGCCACGGTGAGTTTCATTTCATTTTCCTGCTGGAACAAGGGAAAGCGATTATTTTCCCAAATATATTCAATAAAATGTAAAAATAAGATTGTAGATGCTGAGAATACGTGCTGCTGCCCCTCACAGTCCTATTCAAATTTAAATTAAACATGTAAAATTACTTCTAAACTGCAATGAACAGCACTACATGTACATTTTGGGCATCTACATTTCCTGTTGTGACTCCCCTAGAGATACTTTTCTTGAATAATATTCACAGGGCTTTGCATCTCAATGTGTGCATTTTCCTTATCCTTAACTGGAGTAACTTTGAAAGATTGTAGTTCAAGGGGGGGAAAATTACACTTCAATCTTCTTCCTGATGTGTTAGAATGCATATATTACTGTATGGAAGTGTCTCTCACTCTGGCTGTGGTGGGGAGTTGGAACTTGATGGTTTTTGAGGTCCCTTTCACTTTGGGGTTCTGTGATTCCACAGAAAAGCTTTGGCAATATGGAAGTGTTTGCATCTACCTAACCTGCAAACCTGAGCCCTTTGTGCTGCATCTGCTCATTAAAACTGGGCTGGTGTGGAAATGCTTCAAGGACAGCCAGGAACCAGCCCAGCTTATTCTGGGAAGTTGTTTGAATGGCAGAGCAGAAAATCTGCAGCATGTGTGTGGAAATAGGCTGCTCTGGGGAAAAGCAGGATAAATATGTTAGGAAACCCAGGCCTGAATGGGGCTAAATAACTAAGTGTATGCTTCAAAGTATGTAAAATAATATTTTTATATTTAAAAAAAAAAAAAAATCAATATTTTCTTGCTTCTTGGACTTAATGACAACCAAGTTTTGGCTACCCTCACAAAGCTTTGTGAGCAGCTCCAGTACCAAAACAATCTCAGGATATTGTTCAAGCTACTCATTCTAATCAGTTACATTCCTCATAACCCTTTTTGCCTTGTTCTTTTAAAGCAACCAGAAAGCAAACACTGGGCTGGTTCCTTGCAGCAGAGGAATTTCTCCCCATGCCTGGATGCAAACCTGACCAAATCCTCTCCCCTGTCTTTCAGTCTTCTCCCCAGGAGCTACGTGTGGGTAGGATGGGTTGCCTAAGTTGCCTTCTTTTTATTTTTCCAGGCTGTCTCATGAGACAATGAACTTTTGGTGATATTTTACTCCCAGGGAAATATCAGTTTAGGTGTAAAGCCATGCCAGTTTTGCTGGTTTGCCTCCTGAGGTTTGCCAGCATTGAGGGGAAGGCAAAGTGACTCCAGGGCTGTCCTGTTAGAGGCTTCTTTGAGGTTTGAGTAGGATCTGGGGATGACAAGGTCCTTAACACCTTCTGAATCCCAAAGAAGCAGGGGATAACTGCAAGATCATTTTCCTTCAGGTTTGATGATTACAGCCATGTGCTGGGTGCATTATTGTCTGTGGGAAAAT
Source organism: Lanius collurio (assembly GCA_020086605.1). NCBI lineage: Eukaryota > Metazoa > Chordata > Aves > Passeriformes > Laniidae > Lanius > Lanius collurio. The sequence continues at coordinate 13,620 of JACBWW010000330.1, read as the reverse complement.
CCTTGATGCAGCATTCTTGGAACTAAAGAAAATACAGAAGACATGAAAAAAAAATCTTTAAAAAAGTAGTCCTTAGAGCAGTAACAGATTTTTAAACACCCACAGATGAAGGCCCTTCAAATTTTAAATTTCAGTTTAAAATGTCTGAGATACCTGCCAAGACAGCAGTAAACAGTGAGCAAACATCTTGTGGTAGCTGGTTCTCTTTGCAGCTGGGCTACCAAATCACTCTGGCACAAGCCTCAGTTTCTCCAAAATGAATCAGCTCACCCTCACCAGGGCTGCACTTGGAGCCTTTCTTCCCTCCCTGCCCTGAGTTCTCCAGCACATCAGTTCCTCAACTTAAGTGAGGAATTAACTTAAAATCCCCAATTTCCTGGCTCTGGCAGCAGTTAACTTGAGCAAAGCCTGCCTCCTGCAGTGCTGGACACCTACAGCTTCTGCCTCCTGAGGTTTTATCATGTTCTTCTGCTTGCCCAAGTGCCCCAAACCTCCTGGCTTCAGAAACTCAGGGGTTTGACTGCTTGCTGAATTGTTCTCTTTCAAACTCCTGCCTTAGCTCCTACTCTGCTGCCTTCACCCCCCCCAGTCTGTAATTGCACAGCAAGATGGACCTCCTGGCATGTTCATTAAGTAATATTCCCTTCTGTGGCACAGATAGCAGAAAAGGAAACTATGGAGAAGCAGCCCAATGTAAATGTATAAATTCAGTTCTCAAACACAGCAGTACAAAAGCTCAGGCACGGTTGGAATGACAGAATTGCTCTCCAGCACCACCTGCTGAAGTGAAATATTTTTTAATCCAGTTTCAGGAAGGCACATATTAACCATTTTAATAGGCCAGGCATCCTGCTCACTTGGCTTTGGATTGGGAACAAATGTTCCAGGATTCATCCTGGGCTGTGTGACACAGCACTGTCAAGGACTGACTCATATTTGCCAGTTTGGTAGATGTTATTTTAATTTTTTTTCAGTTCAATAAAGTTTTTTCATGCATTAATAAGTAAAAAAAAAAAAACTTCAGAAGTGTTTGGCTTGGTAATATCACTGTGAGGCACCAGAGCACTTAGCAAATGCTGTTAATGATTCAGTAAATACTGAGCTGACTGCTGAGTGTGCCACTGTCACAGGAAGAATTTTCAGTGGGGATGAATTGTTCATGTGTCCATTTCCTGATGCAGGATAATAAAATATCGCACTGAAATTATAAACTCAGAGGAGTTAGGCTTACATTTGCCCATCACAGCAAGGAAATGGGATTTTTATTTGGCACTTTCCAAACTGCATTGAGGTTTGAGAAGGGATTTGTGTTCAGCAGCGTGGAGCAGAGTGAAGTTCTTCCAGTCCTCTCCAGTTCATGCAGGAGAGGGAGTGGGATCATGATGCCAATGGCTCTGTGTGAGGAGCATCAATGCCATGAGGGTGGATTTGATGACCTTAAAGGTCTTTTCCAACATAATCAAACCCATGATTCTGTACTGTGTGTAAATCATGCTCTCCCACTGCTGTTTGTGTTGGGCTTTGCATGAGCTATCTTGAGTTACATATGAGTTATATTGTGTTCTGTTATATTGTGTGTGTTTGTGTTCTACAGCATGAGAACCAATTTCTCTCCACCACTTGGTGCAATTCTGGTGAAATCTCTGGGGTTTTTGCTCACCAGACATGCATTATTAGACATGTCCCTCCTTTTCCCCCCTCTTCCACCTTCCAGGTGCCCTTTGCTGCAGCTGCCCTGCAGGACAGGGAGCTGGGTCTGGCTGTAGCACTGGATTTCCAGCTGCAGCTGAATTTCCAGCTCTGCCCTCCCCTCTCGTGGCGTGCTGCCGGCCCAGCCGTGCTTGTTTCTTGCTGCTCTTACACCCCTGGAAAATAAAAGATTGCCTGGTGACCCCTCAGGGCTACAGCTGGAGGGCTGAGCTGGCAAAGTGCTGCACCCCACCTCCCTGCTCCCCACATTGCCTCTGTCAGCAGCAGCACACCCCAGCACCTAAAATCAGCGAGTTTTCCCCCAAACAGAGCCCAAAATGAAAGGCATATTTTTGCCACCTGTTAAACATCCTGCCCTTTTGTGGATCCTCTCATCTAAAGCCTGCACTCAGGGACAGAGATACCTAAAAAATCTCTAATGCCAATCCTTGCCTCTTTTTTTAGCCAGAAATGCAGCTTTTAGCCTCCTTTTCAGACTCTCAATCCAGTCGAGCACCTCTTGTTCTTTTTCCAGAGCTTCCCCTCAATAATTGTTCTCTTCCCTTCCACAGTGTTTGCTCCTTCAGTGAAGCTTTCAAGCCTTGCACAAGCCAGGCAGAGGAGGTGAGGAACCCCCCTTTCTGTGGATCCCATCCCTGAGGCTGAATTTAGACCTCTCAGTGCAACAAACAACAAAAGCAAAGCCTGCAGTGGGCTCAGCTGATGCCTTCCCAGTCAACATCCTTTCCCAGGTGATAGGATTATTTTCCTTTCCTAAGCCTTTTGCCTTTTCAGATGGTTAAAAAAAATCCCCCTTCTTACAGCCACACACCCCTTGCTGCTTATTTCTGTCTTATTTCTTCTGGGGCTTTTGGCTCCCTCGCTTGGCTTTACTTTCTTCCATGCAATTTTGTGTCATCAATTTGTTCTCAGCATTCCAGGACTTCACTAGACTCAGCTACAGGATTTCTTTCCTATTTTCCTCCTTTCTCCATCCCTTTCTGCAGTTGTTTTACCACGGCCTTTGCCTCCTCACCCTGCAGGAGTGCCCCGCTTGTATTGATGGATAGAAATTCTCATTGCTTTCTATCTCTGATTTCAACATCCTAGAGGAGGAAATAACGAGTGTAAACTTAATTAACCACCCAGACAGTGCAGCAGCAGCCCCAAATCTTTGGTCTCTGAGACCCCCAATGTGTTCAACAATCAGGATGTCCTGGGTTTAGCTACATCAAAAGCTGAACTCCAAGTTATTTGCAAGTTGTCTGTGGCTTAGGCCTCTGTAGCCTAAAATAAATGAGGTTTTTGGGAGCTGATCTGGAGCTGTTCATCTACTGCAAAGCTCTGAGTACCAGCAGAGCCCTTCCCTCTCTTCGTTCCCATTCATTAGTAGATAAAGAAATAATTTTCTAAGTGTGTGAGACAAACCCAGACTGAGGAAAGAATTGGAAATCTGCCCTTCCTTGAGGAAGGTGTCCTGTGCTGTTGTCCTGCAGTGCAGTGTCACACAGCAAATGTTTCTTCAGTGACTCAACGGCAATTTTAAATCTCTGGAGTTGTATGTTTAGCATTTTTGCAGTAGATCTTCCACACCCCTGCCAGCCCAGCTGAGGCACCATCACATCAACACCTGCTGGAAGGGGAAGTTTTTCACCCAGCAAAGGGATGCTCAGAAATGATGAGGATGAGGGAAAGTGCCTTTCCTCTGAACTGTGATGCTGTAGGGTTTGACAAGCTGCAGTGATTATTATTTGTGTCTGTTTCAGACCTTATTTTCTGCTAATTGTGACAATATATTCACAGCAGGCCTCAAATTTTAATGGCAGCTTCCAGCGTGGCAGCCCATTAAGCCCCTGCCATGCTGGAAATTATTTTGAGGGTCTTTCTATTGATTGAGGCTGTGCAGAGTTTTCAGAGGAACTGTGACTTAAAAGCATCTGTCCCCAGCAGGACAGGGATGAAATCAGCAGAGTGAGCAGCTCCAACCTCAGTGCTGGTGACATCTTTCCCTGGATGAGGTGTTACTTGTTCCCAAATAACAAGGGACAGGACAAGAGGGAAAGGCCTCAACTTGCAGCAGTGGAGGTTTAGATTGGATATAAAGGAAAAACTTCATGGAAAGGACTGCCCAGCCCTGGCCCAGCTGCCCAGGGCAGTGGTGGTGTCCCCATGCCTGGAGGGATTTAAAAGCTGTGTGCATGTGGCACTTGGGGACACTGATAGCGGTGGCCTTGACAGCGCTGGGGTCTCTGACTCGATGCTCTCAGAGGTCTTTCCTAACCTAAATGACTCTGTCACTCCTCGATGCTGAGGCTGTTCCAGGCCAGCACTCCTCCACATGCTCCCCAGCTCCTGAGCTGCACCGGAAATTTTATTCCTGTGAGCATCTGAAAAGAAGTGGAAATTGTTTCGTCTTTTTGCACTTGCCTTTTTTTATTTATTTTTTTTTTTAATGCAGGATAAAACCTCCGTGCGTGGCACCAGGCACTGCCGGGGTTGGCCACAAGATGGTACTGCAAGGCAAGGATTCCTGTCGGGAACGATCCGCTCATGGAATCATCACCATGGAATCGCCTGTCGGGAACGATCCGCTCATGGACTCACAACCATGGAATCGCCTGTTGGGAACGATCTGCTCATGGAATCACAACCATGGAATCGCCTGTTGGGAACGATCCGCTCATGGAATCACAACCATGGAATCGCCTGTTGGGAACGATCCGCTCATGGAATCATCACCATGGAATCGCCTGTCGGGAACGATCCGCTCATGGAATCACAACCATGGAATCGCCTGTTGGGAACGATCCGCTCATGGAATCACAACCATGGAATCACCTGTTGGGAACGATCCGCTCATGGAATCACACCCATGGAATCGCCTGTTGGGAACGATCCGCTCATGGAATCACAACCATGGAATCGCCTGTTGGGAACGATCCGCTCATGGAATCATAACCATGGAATTGCCTGTTGGGAACGATCTGCTCATGGACTCACAACCATGGAATCGCCTGTTGGGAACGATCCACTCATGGAATCATAACCATGGAATCGCCTGTTGGGAACAATCCGCTCATGGAATCATAACCATGGAATTGCCTATTGGGAACGATCCGCTCATGGACTCACAACCATGGAATGCCTGTTGGGAACGATCCACTCATGGAATCTCAACCATGGAATGCCTGTTGGGAACGATCTGCTCATGGAATAACAACCATGGAATCGTTAAGGTTGGAAAAGACCTCTGAGATCCCAGACCATCCCACAGCACTGCCAAGGCCACCACTAACCCCTAAGCTCCCCATCCACAGGTCCTTTAAATCCCTCCAGAGACGATGGCTTCACTGCCTGGGAACCTGTTCCGTGCTTGGCAACCCTTTCAGTGAAGAATTTTTTCCTGATATCCTGAACCTTCCCTTGATGCAAACTGAGGGTGTCCCCTTTGGTCCTATCAAATTTCCCCCTCAGCTGTGTGAGGGGGATCAAGCTGGAATGACTTTTTATGACACTGTTGGGCCTTATGTTTAACAAAAGAGCATTTGGCTCAGTTGGAAAATGGATTAATTTCTTGGCAGAGAGATACCTTCAGAACTGCTACAACTTCACCATTTATGCTCAGTTTGCTAGGCTGAGGCCCAGGGCCCGGGGCCTGGGCTGAGCAGATAACAACACACCATTTTCCATGTCAACCACTGCCTGTTTTCCTTCGCAGGAGATCCTTTGTTTTCCTTGTACTTCTTCCAGACAGCCAAGATGCTTGGCCCAAACACTCAAGGTCTTACAGAAAACACATTTCACATTCCTCTGCAGTAGCAGCGAGAACATTTGGAAAGAACCCTTTCCTCAGTGCCTTTGCACTCAGGAAAGCTGCATCTTGGTCTGATTAGTTTTGTTCAGCAGAGATAAGAGCAGAAGAACAGCATGAGACATGGATTTTCTAAGGTCTTTGCAAGGAGCTGCTGCTATACCTTGGCACAAAAACACAGAAAACTGGAACATATTGTCTGGATATGAATTCCAATTTCTTGGCAAATTGCCCTTTTGGGTGGCGGTGTAATTCACCTCAGCGCTACAGTGACTAATAACAATAAAATTGAATGTTTTCACAGCTAGAATTGTCAGCAGAAAGGTAAAGGGAACTGGAAGAACTTGGGTGAGCCTTGTCCTGGGTAGAGATTTGCTGTGAAGCCACTGAATGGCTGTGGCTGAAGAAGAGGGGCTCTGACACCCAGCACTGCCACATCAGTTGAGAAAACGCTGTTTTACGTCATTCTGAGTCACCAGAACAGTTTTATTTTTCCAGCTTGAACTAGAGAGTGATATCCTTACCTACAAAACACCTTCTGGCCAAATATTTGCTGCTGTTTGATTCTTAGTCATGCCACAACCCAACAGCATAAGTTTGCAATGTGATAAAGTCAGGAGATCCTATTTTAGAGCTCACGAAGGGGATGGAGACATTAAAGCAGCCTCATTAAAGACTTCACTTTGAGAAGGACCCCAGGCACAAACAAGAGTGTGTGAGCTGTTCAGTGCTCAAGTTAATGATAAGGACAGATGTATTAATCAGCTCTTAGGGCTGGTAAAATAATATCATTGAATCATGGCTGTAGTTGACAACTAAATGGAAATATCTGACCGTGGCAGGCCAGGTTAGGAAACATCTGTGTACAGTTATCCTGACCACACAGTGTTGATTCCAAATCAAAGCCCACCTGGGTGAAATTTTTGGTGTAAATAAGTTGTTGATTAAATTTTTTACATCTGCGAACGGTGGCAAATTCATTCTGATTTTGTGTTTCATGGTCCCATGACACTTTTTATTTGTACTGCTAAAATAGTCCATTCTCAGCTCACCCAACAATTTTTTGGACTGTGAGCATTTCTGAACTAGAACTAATCTGTTCTGGTTGTTGAGAATACTTCAGTAAATTACTTATTTTAAGCTTTTCAAACCCCAGACTGAATCCTTTTTCAAACAGCACGTTACCAGTTGGCAGAGAACCTAGAAATGGTCTTCTGTTGCAAAACATCTCACATGTCACCAATCATATTCCCATGTGAAATGTTCAGGATTCATCAAGTTCTCAGCATTAATTCTCAATTTAGAAACACATGAAGTGAATAATATGTCCCCATGGAAGGGGAGAGGGAGAAGTTACTTTTAATATCTGTAAATGTACTCATGAATCAATCAATAAAGCTGCATTGTGGGGTCCAGCATCAAGGCTGAAAGGACACATGGAGCCAATCAGAGAGGATTCTCTGGGGTTTTGATAGCTGTCAGCTGAACAGGAGCTTCACTTGACTCAACACACATCCAGGGAGGAAATGATCAATAGGCAGCATTTCTATTTGTCTCTTAAAAAATCCCTCACTTAGGTGGGACTTCCCCCAGCAGAAAGGCTGAAAATTGTAGCTGTCAGGGACCTAACCAGGTGTGTTTGAAACCAAAGATTGAATTGTTGCACAGCTATACAGAAATCTGCTCATTTTAGTAAAATAAAAACTTTCAGGTATCTCAAAGTTTCTCCATAGCTTTCAATTTTTTTCCTCAAGCCTGCATGTCTCCACCTCTTTAACCAGATGGAGATGTTTTTCCTGAAGAGGAAAACACATAACATAAACCTAATTCTTTAGGTAACACATCCATTCTGTGAGGTACTGAGTGTCCTGCCCACTTATGATTTAATAACAAAATTTCAAATGGCTTTTAAAATGCATATTCCTTCACAATGGAGAAGAGGAATCCTGTAGAATTTGGCAGAAATATCCATAAAAGCTCTCATTGGCCAGGAATGGACTTTAAATAAAGCCCATTCTCACTGGGAAAATGTGTGAGTGGTGTGAATAAATGATACATATTCATACTTACATGAACAAAATGAATTTGTCTTGCTAAACATCAAATTAGCCTGTTTGGATCTCAGCCATCCATTCTTACCTGGATTCTAAAATTTTCTTTTACAAGAAGTGTGGCTAGAAAAGTCCATTTATCTTGAAGATATAAATTAGATTTGGAAATTTATGTGAATACACTTTATCTTTCTTTCAGATTTAAGGAAACACAGTGGGGAGTGAAGACCATTTGTAAATAGGCTGACAAAAAGAAACAGAATTTTAGGTTGAATTCAATTAAAAATTTTAATGACTAAATGACACTGATTGTTTGAAAAGAAAATGAGTGAATAATATATACTGAAAATGAGATTATAAGTGTAATTGTAGGAAATGCTAACTCTGTGTTGCAGCATCTCAGAGAAGGTTAAACTTCAACACCCCTGTGGAAGAGTGTGAGACATCATCTCTGTCCTAATGCTTGTCCACTCCTTTGCAGGGGTGAAAGAAGTTGCAGTAAACTGATTAAAGCAAGATGCTTTCCATTCTCCCAAGGAAAACGTGGTAGAGCTGTTGAGATGTGCTGACTGAAGGTGAGGCTCTCAGCTCATCCATTGGCTGCTCTTTGGAATGGGGGGAAAAAAATCTCAATATCCACGCACAAAAATAGAATTTAAAAAAATAAAAACTCCTTTAAGCACTGTAGTTGTGGCACGAAATTTACACATTATGTCCTCTTCCATAAAAAAGCATCATCAAAAAGAACTTGTGCCAGTTTTTTATTAAAAGGCCTGTAGAAATCTCTTAAAATTGCCTTGGTGGTTGGCAGCATCGGGCCCAGGCTTCTGTCTTCAGGTCTTCGGGTGTTTGATGCAGGACTCTTGGTAATCAGAGCTTCTTGTTTCTCACTCAGAGGTCCTGTGGGAAAAGAGAATGTTATCTTCAAGTATTTCCCAAAAAAATGCCCATCTTAAAGAAATTTAATGACTAAAGCAGAAGGTTTGCCATGGGGAGAAAAATGTAATTTTTGTTAGCAGCCACGATGTTTCAGAATATTGAAGACAGGCTCAGATTAGTGAAACAAATCACTGCTGGTAAATTTGGAAATAATACATTTTCCTCTCCCATTAATTAATCACCTCTATAAAAGCAGCATAAATCACTCTTGGAGGAAAATACCCATTTTCAGAACAAAAATTATTTAAGATGACTTCCCATCCATTTTGGAGCTGCAGGTACTTTCTGCTGCTGCTTCATTTCTCAGTGTGAATGGACTAACACCCGACAGAAACTCCACAAGCTGCACTCAGCACTCAGGTAAGCCCTTGTTTTGTTTATTTTGGAGGCTGGCAGTGGAATCAAAGTGGACACAGGTGTAGTGATGCCCCCACTTTGGGAATAAATGTGCATCAGCAAGATAAAACCCTACAGAGTTTTCCAGCACAAACCATATTCAGGAAGCAGATGCCAAGCGTTTCATCTGTTCAGTCTGCTACATCCAAGCTTTCTCATCATCTAGACCAATCTTTGGACAAGACAGACGATTTTTCAGCCACATTTTCATTCTTTTGCTACTGTCAAATCAACATTGGGCAACGTTTTGTCTGCCGGCGTTTCTCCGAGGATTAGCAACAGATGTCTCAATCAACACAGCAAAAACACAATTTCCCCCTTCTCCTCAGCTACAAACACAACCTTTCATCATGCTCAGATTTAGGTTCTGGGCTAAAATTGTGTGGGATAACTTTGCACCCCTGAAAGCCTGTGGCAAGCAAGTCCTGAGTGCCTTCAGAAGCAGGACTGGCTTCTGTGTGGGAAGATAAATCCCTGCATTCGGAGTGGTCTGGAATTTTTTTTCTTTATATACTCTAAGATCTTCTAACACCAGGCATTTGAGAATTTAATTTTGCTTGACTCCAGGCAACGAGACTAATGCATCCTTCATGCCAGATTCCTTTGCTTCTCTTTTTGTCTCTTAAAAAAGCAAAAACAACCTAGAAGAAGAAGGATAATAATGATTTTGCATGCTTAAACCAGGCAGTAAGCACCTACCCAGATCCAGGAACTGGAACACCATGTGCATGGTGTACCTCATGTTTGATGCATGGTCCTCCAGGCGAAGAACAAGTATCTGATCTTTGTTAAAAACTGTCAGCCAGTCCAGGAGATACACAACGTAGAGCCCGACTTGTAACCTCACCTGTAAGCACCAAAAAACCCCAAGTTAATTCACCTTACCTCTAGCTGTAGGATAAACAACACTTGCCTCTATCATCTGGGCAAAATATCCCCAAATTGTGCTTCTGAGGAACAGCAAAAAAGAAAATATGTGAACATTTTTTAACCTTCCTCTTGTTTTCAGAGCAGCCGAAGGAAATCTTTGCAAAAGGCTTTTCTACAGGTGAGAGATGTCATTTTACCAAGGGCTGGGCTGTGCACTCGCTGCAGCAGCCACAGAGCTGTGGGAAAGCACTGCACAGACACAGATATCTGCAGAAGGATGCTCAGACCCCTCCCATCCCTGCTCCTCCGTGCTTGGGATGATCCAACCTTCACAGAGACACTGAGGGCTCCTGGTTTTCAGATGAACAGCGATTCAAGGGAAGATGCTCAGTCTTGTCACTTTTCCAGCCCCCAGGGCTGCTTCTTTCACTTTGATTTCACCTTGAGGACATGGTTTAGGGGTGGGCTTGGCAGTGCTGCTTCAAAACTTGGGACTCAACGACCTTAAAGGTCTTTTCCAACCTGAATTATTCCATAACTATCAACTGCACCAGGTCACGCTGCCATGAGCAGGACAAATATTTGGACCTGATATCAGGTATAAACTTTGAGTGCATTTTGCTGCATGCTCTGATTGCAATAATTAAGTTGAGATCTCAGCTGCAGCAGCATTGATGGTGCCCTGTCTGAGTACACAACGAGAAAGCCACACTCTGTCAGACCAGAAAGGGGGAAAAGCAGATTTTCAGCCTCTCCTTCCCTAATCTCTGTTTTTCTTCCCTCCTCAATTTTACCTAACAAGTTGAAACACAAAAAAGTATAGCCTGGTGTTCTTAAAAAGCCCAGCCTCCAACTGTGCTTATAAATATTTTTCTAAATTCCTTCAGGCTCAGAAGAGAGGAACACGAATCCCAAGTCTTAAGTATCTTTCATAAAAGAGAATTAACATCTTCAGCTCACTTTGCCACAGAGCCAATGAAGTCAGACAACCACCTCTTTCACTTCTGACACTGCCCCATGACCTACACAGCCAAATAAATTCCTCTAGAGAAGCCATATTTTGAATTATTGCTAAATTATTATTACCCTGTGTGATTCTGATGTGTGGCTTTGGCTGCTTATAACTTGAGTCTCCATATTTAGCAGACTTCTTTACAGATGTGCTGCACCAGAATTTGGAAGCTCTTACTTGATTAAGACATCAGGCTAAGATGGGATAATTCTGGCAGGGCAGCACCCCAGCCCTCAGTCAATGCCTCCTGCCACTCAACACGGGGGCAAACTTGTGGTTTAATGTTTCTTTTCTTACTCCAGGCTCTTGTAAATAGTCTCTCCACCTTCATTTGTCCACTCCTTCAGGTGCTGAGAGGCCACAATTTGGACCACCCTGGTTGCTGTGCCTTTCTCTGGGTAATGTCCTTTCCACTGATTCCAAGTGCCAGACACCCCTTTCTTCCCCATCAGCAGCCACGATGCCCAGGGCACCTCTCTGGGTTCAGAAATACACTCACAAATAGCAAACTCGTTTTATTCCTGGCATAGTCACGGAATTAGCAACCTAATGAGCTCACCAGGGACAGCAATCCTCACTTTTTCAATGCACAGCAAACCAAGAACACAACAGATTTAGCAACTTGGCTGAAGAAGAAGCTAAAAAGGGCCATTGAGAGGCACAGTTGGCATGTGGGTTTTATTCAAACACCTGCTTGTGGCTCCATGGAAAGAGGCCTCCTCTGCTCGTTTCCAAAAGCATCTTCTTCAGAGGGCTGCTGAAGACAACAAATGGAGATGGGTTCTGCACCCTGAGGATGAACGTAAGAGGAAAATCTTTCCTTCTGGTTCTCTCTCTGCCTTTCTCTGCCACACTCAAAGGAATACATTTGTGCAAGCAGATGGCTGGAAAATTCAGTGATGCTGCCCAGCAGCAATTGGTGTGTGAGGGAGTCCTGGGGGCTGCAATCAGGGATCAGCAGCTCCAGTCTGGGGAGTGAGAGCAGTGTCCTGTTTGCTCTGCTGCTGCAGGGCCCCAGCCCATGGAATACACTCTTGTACTGTTATTTTATCCAGTGGAAGAGGCAATAACTTTACCCCAGAGGCAAAGGAGGGAACTATTCCCTCTGAATCCTTTACAGCCTGAGCAAATAAAAGAGGATTGAATGGCAAACTGGCCAGATGTGATACTTCAAGTCAATCTCTTCCGTATTATTCTCTGCCCTCAAGCAAAATCTCAAGTCAGTTCTACGCTAAAATTGTGAATTTTGGAATCCTAAGCCTGTAATACTTATCCACTCCCCTGCCAGCAGTTTCTGTGTTTTCTTGTATCATTTTCTGGCACACACAAATAAAAAAAAGAAAGCAGGAAATAAAAGGTTTTATCTAGTTATTGGTAGCCTTTTCTTACAAAAGAACGCATAATTCATTCTGATTTTGAGGCAATTTGGTACTGCAAAGATCTTTGCCAGAGCTACTTTTTGGAGACATCTGCAAAAAGCTTGCACATTAAATTGTAATCTTCACTAAATGTGCCCTCCACACACTTGCACAATAGGAAGGCTGTGTTATTCCTGTTGGCATTCACCAGGGAACAGGCTGAGGAGACAGCTGGGCCCCTCCACCATCTTTTACACGTTTACATTTATATTTACATCCTCCGCTTTACAAACGAAAGGGGACAAAGTTTCAATTTCTCGCTGCTTCCTCGCACAGGATTTTGGTGTCTTAGCAACATTTCCACCAGGTGAAAGCAGCAAGGAGCCAAATGTGCCTGGAAATACCTACGGGCATGGCGTTGTTGAGGGTGTTGTTGTAGACACAGGCTCGCAGGGAATAATCCAGCACACAGCCCTCAAAGAGCTGCAGCGACTCCGCCACCTTCTCGTGGAAATCCTCCGCGGATTTGTTGGCGCTGGCGAAGTAGAGATAATCCGAGTACAACCTGGGGGGGGAAATGTGGCAGTGAGGGGCTGAGGGGGTGGCAGAACATTTATTTACCTGGCAGTTCTAATCAGGTACAGGAATGCAGGGAAAGGGGATGTGTGTGTAACAGCATCCCACCCACAGCCTGTCACCCAGCGATGGTTTTTTCCCATTTGTTTTAATGAGTTTTAGCTCACAGCAAAACCCTCTCCAGGGGATTTTGAACAGCATCCCCATTTTCAAGGTCAGCATCCCTGGAGACCTGACTGTGGAAATTGTGGGTGCCAATGTTTAGACTTTAAATTCATGTTTTCTGTGAAGAGCAGAACCAGTCTCAGCTGATGTTGGTGCCCCTCTATCCTTGGTGTTCCACGGACAGGAACAGTCCTTGCCCCCAAAGCTTGAGGCTGATTTTAGAAATAGTAACTTTAGATGGGTTACAGAGTGTAATTTTTATATGATTACCAAGCTGGCTACCATCATGAGTAAGAAAGAGTCTGAATTTCACATTCCTTTCACAGGAAGGTTCACCTCCAATCTTACATTGATTTTCCATCAAAAACTTCCCATTTACAGCATTCCCCCTGTTGATTTTCTGCTTTTTTTTTCCAAGATGAAGCAGGAGTTTCTCTAAGTTACAGAGGAGTATCCTCTCATTGCCCTTTTAGCACAAGTTTTTCAATTGCTTAAAATGACTTTAAAAGGTTTATGTAAATTCAAATCTCTTTGGGAATGATGTGGTGAAACAACCCAAAACCTACAAGCAAGGAAAACATCAATNNGGGGAGAACTATAATCAGTAAAAATCTCTGCCAGAGTGAGTATTTGATGGTTCAGCTGCTAAATACATGATCTGATATGATGTTTTGAATTTTGTAACCTTCTCTGTCTTTTTAAGTAATACTGGCATTTATGTGGCAGAGTACTGTTTAATAAAACATATACAGA
>JACBWW010000329.1:0-46304 GCA_020086605.1 Lanius collurio | reverse complement strand
GGGCAGGGGCTGCCGGGGCGCGGCGCTGCCCGTGCCCGCCCGGGGACGCCTCGGCTCTGTGTCCCCCCCCAGCCCGCAGCGCTGCGGGCCGGCTGGGCTCGACCCCCGGGTGCGTGTGCCGGTGCCGTGCCCGGGTCCCCGCGGTTGGCGCGGACACGGCGGGTGGGCGCTGCCTCCCCGGAGCCGCCCGGGCGTGGGGAAGCCGCGGGCGGGTTGCATAAGGCGGAGGCGCTGCCGCTCGGGGAGGTTCGCGGCCAGGCCCCGGCGGGTTGAGCCGTCGTGGTGGCCGAGCTGGGGGAGCGCTGCCGGGGAATAAACCTGTTTGTGGGGGATTTTAGAGCCGTTTTTCTGAGCCTTTGCAGGGAGCAGGGTAAGGGGAGCAGGGTGTTAGTGAGAGTGAGGAGACGGGGAGAAGAAAGTTGTGTCACTTTTTTAAGGTGCTGAGATTGCTCCCTGCAAACTCATCAGGAACGTGGAGGTCCTCCTTCACTTAGAGTCCAGGAGGTGTTTGCTTGAGAGGTTGTCAGAATCAGCTTTTATCAGTGGAAAGCAAGGACTAATGGTATATTCCCAGCCATCCCGTGCCCAGCCCTTCCCGGCTCTAAAACCTCTGAGTCAGGGCTTTGGACGATGATGACAGAGGGTGCTCGAAGAGGATGCTCAGAGCAGAAGATGCTCAGAGCAGAGGCCGCTCCACACCTTGGAGCCGCAGCTCTCGGCACCCCAGCTCTGTTCCTACAGGCAGAGCAAGCTCGATTTTGCTTGCACCTTCCAGAAACACTGCAGCCCATAAATTCAGACTTGGGAAAAACTGCTTGAGGGGCCACTCTGCCACCTCCCAAAAGCAGATGGTGCTTTGTTCCCTGGGTTTGGTGGACAGTCGAGTGTCAGCATCTCCCCACACTTAGCAGGGTCAGGACCACCTGACCTTGGCAAAGCCTTCCTTTGCTGAGTTTGCTGGGTGCATCTTGGCCAAAGATGCAGATGTGATGCTGCAGGGTGCTGAGGCAGGCAGGCTCTGCCCGAGCCACAGGCATCAGGAGAGAGGGAAGCTGTCCTTGAGGCCTGGGCAAGCTCTCCCCATCTGTCTCCTTCACACCTGCCACCATCTCCCCTTCTGTCCAGCATCAGGACAATGAAGTCATACCAGAAGCTGACAACAACACAGCCAGCAGCATGCCGGGTGGAAGAGGAAGGGGCTGCCCCACTGCCCACTGGCCGAGGGAAGCTGGCCCCGTGGTGGGTGGGCAGTGGGCTGCTGGTGGTCGCTGTGCTGCTGAGCACCATCACTGTCTGGGTGCTGCGGCAAGTATCAGGGAGCTGGCTCGGACCCACGCCACCCCCGAAATGCCTCCTGGTACCTGAGAGCCATCGCTTTGACTGCTACCCCGAGCGGCGCGTGGTGGTGACCCAGGAGCTCTGTGAAAGCCGAGGGTGCTGCTTCATCCAGACTCCCTCACTGCCAGAGGGCAAGCAGGGAGTGCCCTGGTGCTTCTATCCCCCTGACTTCCCCAGCTACACCCTGGAGAGCCTCAACCAGACAGAGCTGGGCATGGTGGGGTTGCTGGTGCGAAGGGAGAAGGCCTATTACCCCCAGGACATCGAGAAGCTGAGGCTGGATGTGGAATTTGAGACAGACACACGGCTGCATGTCAAGGTGAGTTTCCTGCTGGCTGCTCTCAAGAGCCTGTGACTGTACTCCTGACCCCTGCACCTGTCATCCCATAGGTGACCATCCTTTGCTTGGATCAAGCCTGGAATCTGTTGTGCTTTGGGCTTGGCTGTGTGGGGCCAATGAGCATCTCCAGCCCTTTTGCCCTCTTGCTTTGTTGGTCTTTAAAGCACTTTTCCTCCCTTTTGCAGATAACAGATGCAGCCAACCCACGCTATGAGGTTCCCCTCGATGTTCCCCGGGTGATGAAGAGAGCAGAAAACCCCATCTACAGTCTGAACTTCTCCTGGGACCCCTTTGGAGTGCTGCTGCAGCGCAAGGCAACAGGGACAGTGCTGTAAGAACCCACCTCATGCTCGCGCTGTGGCAGGTGGGGAGAAGCTTATCCCACCCTAGGCAGGCTCCAGCATGCTTCCCAGAGATTTTTCATTAGGAAAACCCATGCTGTGAGATCTCCAGCCATTTTATTACTCTTTGTCTTGTGTCTTTTGGGCGGTGCTCACATGGGCATGTGGCAGCATGTGGCTTCCTGGCCCCATGGACTGGCCATGTCCTTGCTATGGCCATGGCAGAGCTGTGTGGGATTGGCACCTCTCCAAAAACTTCCCAGTACCCTGATTCCTCCCCAGGTCCTACAGAAGCCAAACACTGTGTAGGTCCCAGCACATCACTGATAAGTAACCTGGTGGCTCAGGAAAAGGGCCAAAGAACAGTTGTGGCTTTGCCTTCTCCCTGCTTTTGGGTTTCCTTGGCTGTCCAAGTTATAGGGACACCCACAGCTCCAGGCTTTATGTGGAAAAGGACTGTGGGTGACTTTGCTGTGCAGCTTCTGTCACCTCCACAGCTTTGCCCACACTAAGTTGGTGGTGAGCAGCAACGGCTGGGCAATGTCTGGCCAGGATGTTTTGGGATCCTATCCTTTCCTCCTCCTTCCCATTTGCTGGTGGCTGTGGTCCATCCTGTACTTGTGAGCTGCTTATCAGTGACAGCAGGCTGAGAAACCCCATGGCTGTATCACCTCGGTGGTTAATAATAACATGGGTGGAAACTTCTGTGTCAAAGGGAAGGCTGTGCTGTGCTGGGACACTCAGCTCAGCTATGCCTTGTGTCCAGCCAGACCCGACTTTGCTCCTGGGCCTAGGTGTTGGGGCTGGATGCAGGGTGGGATGTGCTGCTAGACTGCCCCTTGAGATACTTTGAGAGGGAAGAGATAATTAATGATGGGTAAATGGATCCTAATGAGTCCCAGAATCCTCTCTTTACTCTCTCTTCTTTGGTGTCACCCTGGCAGGCTCAACACCACTGTGGCCCCCTTGATCTTTGCTGACCAGTTTCTCCAGATATCCACATCACTCCCATCCAAGTTCCTCTATGGGCTGGGGGAGCACCGTGGCAGCTTCCTGCACAGCCTGGACTGGAACACCCTCACACTGTGGGCCCGCGATGTCTCTCCCACAGTACGTCTGCCCTCTCCCCGTGGGGGTGCAGGGGGTGAGGACAAGGGTGTCACTCTCCTGTGCTTTGGAAAAACCCTGGGAAAACACAGCAAGGGTGGGCAGCAGCATTGGGAGAGGCTGGGGATGGTCAAGGCTGAGGGGCAGGTATGTGCCAGGGAGGAGTTCAGAGCAATTGCAAAATGCTCTTGGCACTCCAGGGGCACTGGGTGTTTCCGCTCCACCCTGCTCCTCGTGCAATGTGTTGTGGTGAGGCAGGAGGTTTCCCCCTCACCCAGCCCAGCTCAGTAGCAACCCCTGAGCTTAAGGAAGAAGCAGCCTCCCATAGCCTTAAACACCAGCCCCAAACCTATCCTCATTCCCTGCCTTACGCTCTAGAGGAGTGACAGATGCCTGGTGGCAGCATATGCAGCTCAGGGTCCTTTATTCACCTTCAGTGACATGGGGCTCTCCTGCTTTGCCCTCTCTGCTGTCTTACCTGGCACCTTCTCCTTGCAGGAATTGTTCAACCTGTACGGTGCTCACCCCTTCTACCTGCTGATGGAGGAGGGCGGAGATGCTCATGGCGTTTTCCTCCTCAACAGCAACGCCATGGGTAGGTGTCCAGGACACCCCAGGCCAGCTTGTCCCTAGTGAAGGACCTGGCAGATTGGGACAGATGGGAGCTGCTGGAGTGGCCACTTTGGGAACTTGGGGTGAGAGGAAGCCATAAAAAGGAAAGATGTGGTTTGATGGCTCCGTTATTGAGCGTAGCCATCTGTTTCCTGGCTACGGCGAGGCTCTTTAGCAACTGCCGAGCAGTTTAACCACACGCCCAGCTGCCGACTTGCCATCAGGAAAGCAAGTCCCTTGCATGCAGGTCCACCGAGATGTCCTCGCCCCCAGGCCTGGCGGTGGGGCACGGCTCGGGTGCAGCTGGGGAATGCCGTCTGTCGCCTGCGCTCTTCCCAGCTGCGCTGCGCCAGCTGCGGCCGTGGGATCTGCCCGTGTGTGCCAGCTGATAACACAGCAGCTCCTGCGGGCTCCTGCCGTGTTGGGGGCAGCACCAGAACCACCCGTCCCTCCCAGCAGCTGCTGCTTGCAGCCAGCTGGGACGATGCTGCTCACACCGGGGCTCCGGCAGCTCCAGCTGCGCTCGGCTCTGTTGCAGGGATGCTGCTGAGGAGGAGCTCCTGTGAGATGCAGCCACCTGAGCTGAGGGGCAAAGGCTCCTCCATGTGAAAAGCCCTTCCTAGGAAAGGCCTTGCTCCCACATGCTTGCTTGTATGAGTAGCTCTAAATTCACTCAGGAGGGGATTTTTTAGGAGGACATGAAGGAAAGCACTGCAGTTAAGTGCTTAGTCTTCGTCCAGCAGTGGAAGCTGGCACAGATTTGAGCTTAAAGAGCAGATTTTCAAGATAGCATAAACCAATCTCTCTGGGCTGTGATGATTTAAGCTTCCAGACACCCATTTAGCATCTGCTGCATGCAAGGCAGGGATTTCTCTACTCCCCTGAGCATTGCCTGTGGTGCTCCCATCATGGGGGCTGAGGTCTGGGTTGCTCCCCAGTTGTCACTACCTTTTCCTCTTCTCCTTCGCACTCAAAGAGGTGGCCCTGCAGCCTGCTCCAGGCCTCACCTGGAGGACCATTGGAGGGGTGCTGGATTTTTACATCTTCCTGGGGCCTGATCCCAACATGGTCATCCAGCAGTACCAGCAGGTAATAGGTGAGTGTCCACACCCCAACATAGCTATCTGTAGGCACCTTTCCCGTGCCCACATCCTGTCTCACCCCAGCTCCACCACCATTCCCAACCCTCCCAGCTGAGGAGGAATCAGCGTCCCCCAGCCATCCCATCCCCAACCTTTTATCCTCCCTCTCCCCTTACCTTCCCATCCTTTTGAGATGCCACTGTCATCTTGGGAAACCCCATCCATGCTCCCACTGTCCCCCTGCAGGTTTCCCAGCCATGCCACCCCTCTGGGCCCTCGGCTTCCACCTCTGCCGCTGGGGCTACGGATCCAGCAATGAGACCTGGCAGACCGTGAGAGCCATGAGGAACTACCAGATCCCCCAGGTAACCCCTCGGGCCTGTGGGGCAGGGGGTCCAGTCTCCATCACCCATTCCTGAGCCTCCTTCCCACAGGATGCGCAGTGGAATGACATTGATTACATGGACGGGTACCGGGACTTCACCTTGGATTCCCAGAAGTTTGCCTCCCTCCCCTCACTGGTGCAAGACCTCCACAAACACGGGCAGCACTACGTTATGATCTTGGTATTCCCCCTCCTCTCCCACTGTATTGTCTTTGCTGTAGAGCTGGGATGTAGGACAAGGATGTAAGGGATGCTCATGGTCTCAGCTGGTCATCCCCAGCCCTGGGGATTTTTGAAGGAGGCTGGTTCCCAGTGCTGGTCAGGCAGCTGTAAACTGCCCCTGGAAATGCCCCTAGTGCAGGAAACGTGGGCCAGGTTCTTGTGCTGTGCTCTTGTCTTTCTGTGGGTGCAAGGATGGCCCTGACCCCTGTGAGAGAAGGAATGGAGGAACTGTGGGTCAGGCAGTTTAACTCGTGGGTGCTCAGCTCAGGTGCTCCCACATCCCCACAAGTGCTGGCATCTTGTGACCTGGCTGTGATGCTCCTTCTTCCCTCTGCAAGGAGTGGGGGCACAGGTTCTGCTTTCTGAGGGTAATGGGGGCCAGCAGGTCCTTGCAGGGGAAAGTTGGATTTCCTCCTCATTGAACTCTCTGTAGTAGCCCAAGCCTGTCCATGACCTGACATTTCTTGAATGAGCACAATATTTCTTGTATTTGTCCCCCACTCCCCAAAATGCTGTAACCGGTCCTGGGGACTTGCAGAAGTGGCATTTTAGAAAACATGCCTGGAGGTGTTGAAGCAAGTTTCTCTTCCCCTTGGGGGGAAACAGCTGCCTTGTGTGGGCTCTGGCTGACCCTGTCTGGGTTCTCCTCTGTGGATAGTACTGGTCTGGCTGGGAGAAGGAGCCACAGTCTGCCTGGAGTGGCACTAACGCTCTGCTCTGTCCCCAGGATCCCGGCATCAGCAGCACCAGCCCTCATGGCTCCTACTGGCCTTTTGATGAAGGCTTGAGACGGGGCTTGTTCCTCAACACCACCCAAGGGCAGCCGCTCATCGGGCAGGTGAGCAGCTCCGGGGGAAATCCCAGCCCTGTGGGTTGTGCAATACCAGAGTTGGGATTTCATCACATGGAGGGAAAGCCAAGTGGTCAAGGGACTTCTCTGGGATAATTGCCAGAGCCTGGCTCAGCCCTTATCCTCATGTGTCACCTCCTGGTGTCTTCACCAGCCCTGGGAGCCAGCCCCTGCTCAGCAGAGGAGCCTGTGGAAGTCATATGAGCTTAACGGAGTCAGCAGTGCTGCCTAAGGCTGGTCATCTGATTTCTCTCCCTTCCTGTTTCTGGGGTGAGAGGAGGTTGTCTGTGATGGACAACATGCCTCCAGATCTGCTCTGCAGCTGTTCCCTCCCTTTGACCCCCCTGGCTGTTTCCTCCCACCTGCTCTCCCTCTCCATCTCCAAGGAGGGGGCTTTTGATACAGCCTAAAAACATGGGGGAAAATGAATTGGCTAAAAATCCTGAAATGAAGCAAGGCACAGAGAAATCCTTACTTTTCCCTGCCATGTTCTTGGTGAGGTGGTATCAGGCCTTGTGCAAGTGGGGGCAGAGCAGCTGCTCCATCAGCTACCACTGCCCATGGGCTGTGGGGGCTCCTCAGCACCTGGTCCTCCTGGTACCATGGAGGCAGGAGGGATGCTGTGTGTGTGTGTAGCATCCAGGACTCAAAGCATTGGCTGAGTTTCTGTCTCATTGCCTGTTTCACCCGCAGATGAAATCCCTGGCATGCTGTGGTATCCTGTTCCCCATGGCAGCTCCCCACAAATCACCTCCTTGCTGAACCCGTGCATTTGTGTTGTCCCCACAGGTCTGGCCTGGTTTCACTGCCTTCGCAGACTTCTCCAACCCAGACACACACGAGTGGTGGCTGGAGAACCTGCAGCACTTCTATGCCCACGTGCCCTTTGATGGCCTCTGGATTGTAAGTCCCTCCTTGCCCCTGGGTTGCTCCCTGCCAGCAGCTCAGCTCATGCCCCGTGTGTGTCCTGGCAGGACTGTCCCTCTAACATGGCTTTTCCAGGTCTACCCACTGATCTCCAAAAACACACCCTTGAAATCTCTCCACAATTTTCTTTGCTTAGGACATGAATGAGCCATCCAACTTCATGGATGGGTCTGAAGATGGCTGCCCCCCAGGAGCCTTCGACAGCCCACCCTACACTCCAGGTAAGGAAGGAAATGAGATATGAGGCTGTGCTGGTAGGTACTGTGTGCTTTGAGATCGCTGCCAACTGAGTGTGGTGGGGAAAACCATTTCTAAGAGACATGGTGTCTCTTTTACACCCTGAATGTCCCCATCCCTACTTGCATGTGCCAGTATCCGTGCCTAACCATGCATGCTTGTTAGGGCCACGTCAGGGTGCAGGATGGGGCCATCTGCATGAGTTTTCGGCACTGGGTTGGCAGTGACAGCTGGTTCCTGTGGGAGGGTTGTCCTAGAGCCAGCAAGTGTGGGGAGTCCACATCCCCTGCATTCCACCGCTGCTGGGTCCAACTTAGCTCTCCCTCCTGGCAGCTGTGCTGGGTGATTCCCTCTCTGCAAAGACGGTGTGTGCCTCAGCAAAGCAGAAAGCCTCGGTGCACTACAACCTCCACAACCTCTATGGGCTGATGGAAGCCAAAGCCACGGCAAGGTACCTGAGCATCCTGCTTCCTGGCGGCCTGGGGATGGGCTGGGACAAAATTCTTCTCAGAGCTGAGTAGGAAAAGGATGGGGATTTGAGTGCCTGATCTGAAGGGGAGGAGCTCTGGCTGCTCACAGCCTCCAGGATGGGAATAATTCAGGAGTAGAGGGGAGCTGACATTGCCCTGGGAGGGATGGGTGGATGCAGCTGGTCCTGGTGCCATGCCTTTGCCATACTGCTCCCCTCTCTGCCGGGGGGAATTCTCCTTTGATTGTTGTGGGATAAAGCGAACACCTGGTGGGCTGCTCTTACCTTCTGCCCCCAACTCTCCCTGTTGTTTTTCAGTGCTTTAATCCAGATCCGGGGGAAGCGCCCCTTCGTCATCTCCCGCTCCACCTTCCCCAGCCAGGGCCGGTACTCAGGGCACTGGCTGGGTGACAACCGGAGCCAGTGGAAGGACATGTATTACTCCATTCCAGGTGGGTGGCACAGACCCCCCTATCAGCACCCCAAGAACTTTCTGCTTCTTTGGAGGTATCTCTAAAACTGTGCCCTGCTGACTGTCCCTGCCCTCAGGGCTGCTGAGCTTCAGCCTCTTTGGCATCCCGCTGGTCGGGGCAGACATCTGTGGCTTCTCCGGCAGCACCTCGGAGGAGCTGTGCACCCGCTGGATGCAGCTCGGTGCCTTCTACCCCTTCGCTCGCAACCACAACACCCAGAATGAGAAGGTTGAGGACAGTGTGGCTGGTGGGAGGCATCCTAGGGGTGGGATGCAGGATATGGGATGTGGAATGGGGCATGCAGGAGGTGGGGAGGTGGGGTTGGGGGTGGGACAGCTGCTGACTCCCCACATCTCCCCCAGGCCCAGGACCCAACGGCGTTCAGCCCCGCAGCCAGGACGGCCATGAAGGACGTGCTGCTGACCCGCTACTCCCTCCTGCCCTTCCTCTACACCCTTTTCCACCGTGCCCACCTGCAAGGGGACACTGTCGCCCGGCCCTTGTTCTTTGAGTAAGACCATCCCCACTGGGAGCTGGGGAGACGCGTGGGCTGAATCACGGAGAAGCAGCAGATCGAGCGGCGTCTCCGTCCTGCCACAGGTTCCCTTGGGATGTGGCCACATGGGAGCTGGACAGGCAGTTCCTGTGGGGCCAGAGCCTGCTGGTAACACCGGTGCTGGAGCCTGGTGTGGACTCAGTGACAGGTTATGTCCCCCAAGGCACGTGGTATGACTTCTACACGGTGAGGAGCATCACAGCATTTGGCTGGGGGCCGGGTGATCCCTGCTTGACCCTTGTGGGGCTGTGGGTGGGAAGCCCTGGCTGAGCCCAGCAAGCCCTGAGCGAGGAAGGGGCAGGGATGGCTGCTCTGCAGACCTGTGTCTGAGCCCTGATCCCTCACACCCACGTCTCTTGCTGCCTGCCCAGGGCTCCTCAGTGAACAGCAGTGGGGAGATGTTGAAGATGTCAGCCCCTCTGGAGCACCTCAACCTGCACATCCGGGAAGGTTCTGTCCTGCCCACCCAGGTGAGTGCCCACCCGTCACCTCCCTTGGTGCTGTCCATTGTGCATGTGTGTCCCCCAGCACCTCAGCTCCTGGACCCCCATGCCCATGGCCCTACAGAACTCATGTCTTTGAACCCCAGAAACCAGGAACCACCACGGAGGTGACCCGAGAGAACCCCCTGCGTCTCATTGTGGCCTTGTCCTCACATGCCACTGCATGGGGTGACCTTTTTTGGGACGATGGCGAGAGCTTGGACACCTTCGAGCAAGGCAACTACTCCTACGTGGTGTTCAATGTCACGCAGGTGGGATTTGGTGGGGAGGGCAGGAGTGGGGGGGTCCCATGGCACCTGGTCACCTTGAGCTCATGCTGTCCCTTCCTACAGAACATCTTCACCTCCACCGTCCTCCATGCCAGCCCTGAGGCCACCAAGGTCACCATTGGCACACTGAGCATCTTTGGGGTGCAGAAGCCACCCAGCAAGGTCCTCCTGAATGGCCAAGAGAAGCCCTTTTCCTACCTGGACAACCAGGTATGGCCCCCTTTCAGGGTGTCCTTTCCTGGGTGGTGAGTCCCCATCCTGAGGGTCTCCACCCCTCCTCCTCCAGGGTCACAGTGTGGCCAAAGAGGGGGATGAGGACTCTGTGTGGCTCTCCTGCCACGACAGGGTTTAGGGGAAAGCGTTCTCCAGCTCCCTCCTGCCGAGGCTGTACCCCAAAATGTCTCCTCTCCTCCCACAGGTTCTCACCGTGAGTGACCTTGGCATCAGCCTCAGCCAGGGCTTCTCCCTGCGGTGGCTGTGAGCAGGGGGCTGTGGGGTGACCCCCATCTCACCAGGACTACGCACATGGGAGATGCTTGATGCTCCAGCCCCCGAAGCCGGGATGCTGCCATGGAGGGGGCATTGGTGACTGTCACCTGCTGCTGTGTGTCCCCCTCCAGCACAGCTGGGGACAGGGGGTGTGGGAATGGGGCTTGGCTGACGGGTGTATGGTCCTGGGTGGGTGGTGTGGGTGGAGGTGTGGGTACCCACGGTCCCCGCTGCAATAAAGGCATGTGGCGAGCTTGTCCTTGGGAGCATGATATGGGGACATGGCATGGGGGAGAGGGGTGGGCAGCCAGTTGCTGTGGGGCCCCCAGTTTCATTCCCTGACCTTGGTTCTCCTCTGACTCCATCCCCCTGATTTCAGCTACTCAATTTCAGCCCCAATCCAACCCCCCCAATTTCAGCCCCACATCCCAGACCCCCAGTTTCAGACACTACTTTCAGCTCCCCAATTTCAGCCCCTGACTCCAGCCCCCAATCCCACCTCCTTGATTCGCCTCTTTGATCCCAGATCCCCCCCAATCACAGAATCATTTAGGTTGGAAAAGACCTCTAAGATCAAGTCCAGCCTTGGACTAATCACTTTTTCAACTAGACCATGGCACTGAGTGCCACGTCCGGTCATTCCTTGAACACCTCCAGGGACGGTGACTCCATCAACCCCCTGGGCAGCCCATTCCAATATCTAATCACCCTTTCTTTGAGGAAATTCCTCCTGATGTCTGACATAACATCCCCTGGTGCTGCTTGACACTATGTCCTCTTGTCCTGTTGCCAGTTGCCTGGGAGAAGAGGCGGATCAAACACCAAAGAACATCCTTTCTTAAGAAAAACTCTGCATATTCCACATATTGCAGCAGTCCCAGCCCCTCTCTGACCTCGGGCTCGCCAGAGCCCCCGGAGACCGCCGGAGGTGAAGTTCTCCCTCCCGCCCGCCAGACGGCGCTGCCCGGCGGGGCGGGGCGGGCGGTGCCGCCGTGGCGGCGGTTCCGGTTCCGTGCGGCCGCGGCTGTCGCTGGGTCCCGGCTGTGGGTCCCGGCTGTCTGTCTGTGTGTCCCGGGTGTCGCTCGGTCCGTCCCGGGGCCGGTGCTCGGCGGCGCCATGAACCGGCCGAAGGCGGCGGCCGTGCGGCGGCCCAGCGCCGTGCCCAAGCCGTCCGGTGAGTCCCGCGGGGCCTGGCGGGCGGGGGGCTACGGGCGCTGGCGCTCAGTGTGGCTCAGTGTGGCTCTGCGTCTCTCAGTGTGGCTCACTCGCTCACTGTGGCTCGCTGTGGCTCAGTGTGGCTCACTGTGGCTCAGTGTCGCTCATTGGTTCAGTGTGGCTCGCTGTGGCTCGCTGTCGCTCAGTGTGACTCACTGTCGCTCACTGTGGCTCTGTGTCGCTCAGTGTCGCTCACTGTGGCTCGCTCGCTCAGTGTGACTTGCTGTGGCTCTGTGTGGCTCACTGTCGCTCAGTGTGGCTCACTGTGGCTCAGTGTGGCTCTCCGTGGCTCAGTGTCGCTCAGTGTGGCTCACTCATTCAGTGTGGCTCACTCACTCAGTGTGGCTCAGTGTGGCTCAGTGTCACTCACTGTCGCTCGCTGTGGCTCAGTGTGGCTTGCCGTGGCTCACCATCTCTCACCGTGGCTCACTGTCTCTGACCATGGCTCACCATCTCTGACCATGGCTCACCATCTCTCACTGTGGCTCACCATCTCTCACCGTCTCTCACTGTCTCTCACCGTAGCTCACTGTCTCTCACTATGGCTCACCGTCTCTCACCGTCTCTCACCGTGGCTCACTGTCTCTCACCGTGGCTCACTGTGGCTCACCGTCTCTCACCGTGGCTGTGTCTCCCCTTGCAGCGCACCCGCCGCCCGGAGACTTCATCGCGCTGGGCTCCAAGGGGCAGAGCGGCGAGGGCAAGGCCGCTGTCACGCTGCTGAAGCCGGCGCCACCCGGGCTGCCCTCGGAGCGCAAGCGGGACGCGGCCGCCGCCTTGGCCGGCCCGGCAGGGCTGCCCGGGCTGACCAAGCGCCCCAAGCTCTCCTCCACGCCGCCCCTCAGCGCCCTGGGACGCCTGGCAGAGGCGGCTGTGGCAGAGAAAAGAGCCATCTCGCCCTCCATCAAGGAGCCATCTGTCATCCCCATCGAAGGTGAGGCCTCGCTGTGCTCCTGCTGTCACATGGAAGCCAGGGGGAAACTTCTTGTTTCACTGGAGTCTCATCCCAGGAGTCTTTCCTGAAGCCCATACAGTAGTTACGTGCTGTCCTTGAAGGTTTCCTTCCCTGGATGTAGGGCTGAAGTTGTGGTTTTCTCTGCTGTTGGCATTAGGTTGTGTTCAGTGTGTCTGAGAGCTGTTTAGTAGCCATATGTAAAATACTCCCTTGAGGAAGTCTAAAATGCTGGATTGTGATATTTTACTCACATACTTCTTTAGCAAACTCTGAGTCTGGATGTGGCCCTTTGAATTGTCATTCCATTTCTGATGTTGGGTACATTTGCAGAGGAGTGTGCTAGCATGGCAAAACAATTAAGAGGCATTGTCAGTTGTGAAACAGAGCTTTTAATGGCAATTGAGTAGGGAAATTGCAGGCACTAAAAGTGAGCTGGTCCATGCTTTGCTATCCCTTGGTCCTGCAGCACCTCAGGGTAGTTATTTGGCATGAGGGTCAATGCTGATGCCTGTGTGTTGGTGGTTGCAGTTGTCCCCACAGTGCTGCTGGATGAGATTGAGGCAGCAGAGGCAGAAGGAAACGATGACCGTATTGAGGGGGTGCTGTGTGGAGCTGTGAAGCAGCTGAAGATGAACAGAGCCAAACCTGACACAACACTCTACCTCAGCCTTATGTACCTGGCAAAAATCAAACCCAACATATTTGCCACCGAAGGGGTTATTGAGGTGAGGACTCTGGAACTTACTGATGTATCATTGCTGCCAAATTGTGAGCAGAATTGCAACTTTTCTCAGGCCAGAGCATGATCTGCATGGCTTTGTAAATGCCAGAACCCTGTGGCAAGCTGCTGCAATTTGTATTTCTCTTTCTGCAGACTTTCTCAATATATGCCTGGTTTATTATTTTATTTTTTGTGGCTGTTATTCCAGGCGCTGTGCAGCCTACTCCGAAGAGATGCCTCCATCAATTTCAAAGCCAAAGGGAACAGCCTTGTGTCTGTCTTGGCATGCAACCTTCTCATGGCAGCTTATGAAGAGGATGAGAACTGGCCAGAGATCTTTGTCAAGGTTGGTGAACTGAGGGGGCTTCTGCTGAACTGAGGCAGTGGTGGACAGATTGGGTTGGGAAGGGTGGATGTGTTGGACTAGGAGAGCAGCATAGGATTTATTACAGGTGTAGGGAAGGGAGTGGCCAGTGTTCTCTTGACCACTATGGGAATGCAGCTGGAGGAGACAGAAATTGGAATCTGGGCCCATCCTTTTAAAGAAAAATCTCCATGGGTTTCTGGAATGCTGTGGCCTCCTTTGTCGTTTGTTGCCTTATCTCGGCTGTTTTCTGAGATGTCTTTGAGAGTCTGTATTGATGTAAGTGTTGCAGAGACTCCTTGCTTTCTATTCTATATGGGATTAAAACAGTCCATTAATTTAAAAAGACTGAGCTGACCAGCTTCTATATTTTGGTGCTAGAAATTGTTGTAAAGTCTTTGCTAAAGCTAGTCAGCTTTCTTGCTTGGGAAGGGTTGGTGCTCACTGGAGCTTGGGATGTAATGGTTTGTATTTTTGCTCTTGTGTGACTTGCTTGCTGTCATCTGGTCTGGTTTTCATCCAAGCAATGGTTATGCTAGTTTCCTACTTTGTATGTTGGAAATCCATAAAAACTCACAAATACTCCTTTAATCAACCCCATGAATATGGATTGTGCCTCCTTCTGCAGGTGTACATTGAAGACTCCCTTGGGGAGCGCATCTGGGTGGACAGCCCTCACTGCAAGACATTTGTGGATAACATCCAGACAGCTTTTAACACAAAGATGCCTCCTAAGACCATGCTCTTGCATGGAGAAGTTGGACGTAGCGGAGGGGACCTTAGTGCTGGTAAGAAGATCTTTGAGAACCAGGAACAAAGGTTTTGGGAGGGGATCGAGCCTGCAGTGCTTATTGACTTGGGAGAATAGTTTGTTCCTGGATGGACTCACATAGACCAGACTTTGAGTTCCAGGCATTGCTTTTCTTCCTCTTGGGTCTCTTTCATGTCCAGGGGATGTTTGAGGATAGAGAAAAATGTGTCTATATAGGATGCAGTGTGAAAGGCTGTGGTCTTGCTGAAAAGGATCCTTGAATGAAGCTGAACAAAGCAGAGTACAAGTGATTGATCTCTAGGGAGAGGAGTTGTCTCATGGAGGGTGCTGTGCTGTGTCCTGGTCTCTTGTAGGGAGTAGCCCACACCCTTCCATGACAGAGGAGGAAGACAGCCAGAGTGAGCTGCTGATTGCAGAGGAGAAAATGAGCCCGGAGCAGGCGGGTCAGCTCATGCCCAGGTACAGTGCCTCTTCCTCTCCTAACACAGCTGTGTGGCAGATGTGTCTGTAGATGTGTCTGTGCTCACCCACCCTGCAGAGCTGTGGCAGGGAGCTCCTGCTGGGGGATGTTGAGCATCAGATAAAACTGGTTCCAGGAGAAAAGAGTGGATTTTGTTGGTTTGAAATGTAAACCGCGAACAAGAAAGAATGCTGATCTCTGGACTGGCTTTTGTGGAAATGAGTCAAGTTCAATTTGTGTGGCCCAGGTATGAAGACCTTGCAGAGAGTGTGGAGGAATATGTCCTGGACATGCTTCGGGACCAGCTCAACCGGCGCCAGCCCATGGACAATGTCTCCAGGAACCTGCTCCGGCTGCTGACAGCAACCTGTGGCTACAAAGAGGTGCGTCAGATGGCTGTACAGAGGCTGGAGATGTGGCTGCAGAATCCAAAGGTAAGGAGAGGAGCTGTTGAAGCACAACCCTGGTCTGGAATCCAGCCAGGAGCGCTGCTTATTGTACTCCAGTTACGTTTCTGGTCTGTAATGGCAAGTGGCTGGAGTCTTTCTGCTCTCCCTCTGCAGTTGACCAAGCCAGCTCAGGACTTGCTGATGTCAGTCTGTATGAACTGTAACACTCACAGCTCAGAGGACATGGAAGTTATCTCTAACCTGATCAAAATTCGTCTCAAGCCAAAAGTCCTTCTCAACCACTACATGCTGTGTATCAGGTGAGTGACCGGGTCTGTGGTGGGAAGAGAAAGCACTGTGGGAGATGTGCCCAGGTACTTGACAGTCTCATTGTCTCTGCACAGTGGTTTCAAGTACCATCTTGGAGCATGGAGTGTCATGTGTTCATTTAAATAAATTTCTTTGTCCTAGAAGTCTTTCAGTAGTCCTTTGATATTGTCCTTTGACATGTGCCGTTCCATCCTTTTCACTTTTGTGTGCTAAATACCTCAAGGAGAAATCAAAACAATGTGTCCAGCTGCACTGAAATGTCAGTTCACATATCTCTGGTCTTCCCTTGCAGAGAGCTGCTGAATGCACACAGGGATAACCTGGGCACCACCATTAAATTTGTGATTTTCAATGAACTATCAAATGCAAGAAATCCCAACAACATGCAGATCCTGTATACTGTGCTTCAGCACAGCTCAGAGCAAGCTCCAAAGGTAGGTGCAGGGTCTTGGATGACTGATGGTAACCCTGGGACCCCACCCAACAGATTTAGTTGTTTTGAGGCTCAGATGAATCTTCTCACAGGCAGAATCATACTATTTTGAAGTTATATTATTATTCTTGGTAGGACTAAACATAAATGGGCATTTTCTAACTCCCACATTCTGAATGATAATGCAGTTTCATGGGAGAGACGTTATTACAGCTCCCCAGGGGTCTGAAGGACAGGATACCAGCAGCATGGTTTCCTTGTGTCTCTTCGTTTCGTGGTGCAGACCCATTACAGCACACTGAAAGTTTTCTCTCTGTGTGGCCCCAGTACCTGGCAATGGTGTTCCAGGACCTGCTGACCACCAAGGATGATTACCTGCGAGCTTCACGGGCTCTGCTGCGGGAGATCATCAAACAGACAAAACATGAGATCAACTTCCAGGCCTTCTGTCTGGGTCTTATGCAGGAACGGAAGGAGGCCCTGTATACAGAGATGGAATTCAAGGTACCACTTTTGACCCCTGTGCTGTTGGATGTGCCAGTGATGCACTGAGCTCTTTGTCTGCTTTTCTGGCCATTCTTTCTTTTGCTCTTTGGTGTCTGAGTGAGTCACTATTTCTGTGCCTCTTAGCAGCACTCCCATATCTCATTTCCAAACATCCATGTTCATCATTTTTGATGACAAAACACTTCCAGAAGGCAGCTCTGGGTATTGCTGTTCAACTCACTTTTTTTTTCTTTCTATTTTAAGGAGCGGTTTGTCATCCACATAACTGACCTGCTAGCTGTCTCCATGATGCTTGGTATCACAGCCCAGGTGAAGGAGGCTGGAATTGCTTGGGACAAAGGAGAGAAAAAGAGTAAGCAGAAGAACCTAGATTCTTCCTGAGGATGGGCATCTTGGTAGAAATCTGTCCCTGATTTTGGGGGAGTATTGCCCCTTGGGTTGGGAGCCTGCTGTCATCCTAGGACTGACAGAGATAGGAGATGTGGCATTTGCATGGCTGGGTGCTTCTTGTACCTATGGAAGCAGTGGCATAGAGTCTGGGGAAAAGGAGCTGTGGATGGAGGGGCCTCAAGCCTGAAGGAGCAGCTGTAAGGATTATTAAGGGGCTGGGAAGTCAGGCCTTTGGTGTGGCACTGACATGACTGCCCACATGCCTTCTTCTCACAAAACTAATCCATGTGTGCCTCATGTTGGGGGTTTTGCTGCAGCATGTGTCAGAAAGCAGAGCACATGTGCTGTCAGAGCTGGGGAGCTCAAGGCTTCCTCATATACTGCTCTGGTTCCCCTTCTCTAGTGGAAGATGTCCCTGCCCGTGGTGCAGGAATTGGAACAAGATAATCTTTAAGGTTCCTTCCAACCCCATCCATTCTGTGATTCTATGATTTACTGTTGATGCCTCAGAATCCTGGTTACTGTCTTGAAACCACCACTCTTCTGATGGGGCCCATGTGTTTATTTTGTGACCTGACTGTTTTTCAGACCTGGAAGTGCTGCGCTCTTTCCAGAACCAAATTGCTGCTATCCAGCGAGATGCTGTCTGGTGGCTGCACACAGTTGTTCCATCTATCAGCAAACTGGCTCCAAAGGACTATGTGCACTGGTGAGAGTCAGCCTGGTCATCTCTCTGCATAACCAGTCCCTTCCCCAGCACTGTCATGTATTTTAGAAAACCAGGTATATGCCAGGGTTTGGTTAGATTTCTCTCCCAGTTTTAGACTGGGAGCAGAAACAGTTTTAGCAGGGTTCAGGCTGGGACTGTCTCTCTCTGTGAAGTTCCTTTAGATGCCTCCTCTTACCAGAAACATATGATAATGGAAAATATTTCTCATTTATATTATTTGTATCCACTCAATAGGGGATTTCTAGTTACCTGACCAAACACAATCCCTGTGGACCCCTTGTTTTTCTGTCTGAAATAGTTTTTCAGTCTCTGTGGCTGAGGGCTCCACAGATAATTCTGTCTTCTGGAGGACAGGTGATATCCTGGGGTCTTGGCACAAGGCATTACTGAGTCAGTACAAGCCAGAATTAATAGTAAGCAAGATAAGTTACTGAAAGTATAAAAGCCCAGAGCCCATATTGTACAGTCCTCCCTGTTCTGAATCATGTTGTAACTGTTGCTAGACTCACTTATCTGAGGAGGCTCCTTCATGTGTAGGATGGGAAGCTTTAGCAGGATTTGGGGGAGACTGGACTTAAGCCTCACAGATGGTGTTTACTGTCCTCTTCATCTCTACAGCCTCCACAAGGTGCTCTTCACAGAACAGCCAGAAACCTACTACAAATGGGACAACTGGCCCCCTGAGAGTGACCGCAAGTGAGTGTGTGCCCCTCCCGTGGTGGGTGCAGGTGGGGAGCTGCTCTAGCTGAAGGCAGAGGAATGGGTGTTTTCTGGTGATCCTTATATAGCTCTGTGTTGGAAAGGCTTGGAATTGTGCTCAGATTTTCTTCATCTGTTACACTGCCATCAAATTGAGGGGTGTTGTTCCACTCTCCATCTGTTCCTCTTCCTCCTTCATTGCTGTTCCCTGTGCCAAGCTGTTCTGTATCTTGATGCTGTAGTTGTAAGGAGGGCAGCCCCGCAGTGTGTGGGTAACTGGGCTGCAACCTTGGGGAGCTCTGACTCAAGGAGGCACTGTACAAGGCACTGTACAAGGCACTGTACAAGGCACTGAGGGGGATACTCCAATAATGATTTGTTTCATATTGTTGCATTTGGAGTTGGAGGTGATATAAACTGAGCTGTGGTGTATCTTCTGCTCAGATGAGTTGTAGGGTCTGTGGAGGGTTCCGGGAGCCCTCCCACTGCTGTTCAAAGAAGTGTGATTGATGTCTCGTGTTTCCTGCAGCTTCTTCCTTCGCCTGTGCTCCGAGGTGCCCATCCTGGAGGACACCCTGATGCGCATCCTCGTGATTGGGCTGTCGCGGGACCTGCCCCTGGGCCCCGCCGATGCCATGGAGCTCGCTGACCACTTGGTGAAGAGGGCTGCAGCTGTGCAAGCAGATGGTGAGGCTGCACAGAGCTCCCACCAGCAAGTGCTTGCTTCTGTCTCCACATCCTCCTATTGCCACCCAGCGCTGAGACAGCTCCTACCACCTACCAAAGAGCCTTTGCATCACTTAAAGTATATTTTAGTCATGATGGCTAAGCATTTGGCTCAGAGCCAGACATGTACTGCTGTTGCTTTCTCAGTAGAAAAGCTTCTTATTTTCTCTTACTGTTTCTCCCTGTTACTAATTTTGTATCATGGAGTGTTTGGGAAATTATTTGTTGTATGGAGAATGAAGGACTGTGAACAACCACCCAGAGTTTTGAGTCAGCATTTTTAAATTCAGTTTAGTCCTTCATACATACTGTAAAATGAAATTTATAGGCTATGCAAAAGTGGAAGGTTTGGAAGTTAAATTAATTAACCAATTGTGCGCTCTTCCCAAGTCCATTATTGGGACACTTACAGAATAGCAGTTACAAAAGCAGTCTTTACTCTTACCCCTTTTATGAATTCATTTAGCATTTGTCAAAAATTCCTGCATTGCTGGGAAATATGTCTGTTCAGCTGAGCTGTACATGTTTGTGGCAGAATTGAGGGTATTGTCAGAGTTTGATTCTAAAGCATCTGACATGCTCTTAGTGTTGACTGGTTAATGGCAAGGAGTAATCCTGAACTGCTCAGTGCTTCTGGAACGATCTAGACCTTGCTGTTCAGTATCCTCTCAAAATGTGTCCAGCCTCTCATGTAGGATTTTAAATCCCGCACCATTTCATTTTCAGACTCACAATTAGAGTGAGTCTGAAAACTTTCAAAAAAGTTGAAATGCATTTTTAGTTCCTCTGAGCCCCAGAAGTTCTGAGCAGAGTTGTTGCTGACCTGAAGGAGTGTATATCCAAGTTCTGAAAAAGTTACAAGTATCATATTCGATGCATTGGGGAAAAAAAAGTACCCTTAAGAATTTGAACCAGATTGCAGCTGAAAAGCTCCATATCCTTATATATTGACTTACAGGATTTTTAAAGTGGTTTTGCTTTTTAACTGTTGATTTTTTGTTTCTGTAATACCATGACAGCAAGCCCACAATAACATAGTTGTTTGAAGTAAAATTTTTCTTACACTGTGATGCTTTTCTTGAAGGACTTTCAGGCAGGTAGACAGGTCAATAACTTGTTCAGTCTTTGCTTCTCCTCCAGATGTCGAGGTCCTGAGGGTAGAAAGAATCCAGCTGATCGATGCAGTCTTAAATCTGTGCACTTATCACCATCCAGAGAATATCCAGCTACCCCCAGGGTAAGACTTACCACATAGATAATTTTGCTGTGATCTAGCTCACTTTCACCTTGTGACTAACATTCCCAGCTTACAGATTTTAACATGTTTCCACTATTACACTTCGTAATCACAAAATGGTGAGGAAGCTTTCTCACAGTCATGTTCAGATGGGTGTTTCTCTAGAGCAATCAAGACCTGAGTCATGGAATATACTTTGCTCTGCAAGCACTGACCTTTCTACCCTAGAAATCCTCAGCTAAATCCTACTGTCCCTCCTGAAAGGTTTTTATTTGTGTATGTGTGTGTTTGTTTGTTGAGAAAAGCACTGAACTGGCATGACTGAATCTAAATAGTGCATGATTAGGGAGAAAAGCAGACTTGAGATGGACTTAAGGAACCCAACTTGACCACTTCTCTCTACTGATGGCTTTTGCAGGTACCAGCCTCCAAATCTAGCTATTTCTACTCTCTACTGGAAAGCTTGGCCTCTCCTGCTTGTAGTGGCAGCATTCAATCCTGAAAACATTGGTGAGTGTGGACATTTCCCAGGATGCCAGTTCTGCTGCAAAAATTGGCCAAGGTGCTTTCTGCAGAAGCCTGCTTGCTTGTGTGCAAGGCCTGTGCTGGGTTGGTGAGGTAACTGCAGCTGAATAACTGTATAGCCTCCGTGGGTGAAAAATGTATGGAGGTGGGATTTGGACCAGCATGTGGCTGGAATCACCTTGTTTGTGCTCTGAGTGTTATGAGCTGTTCTCAAGTGAGTTTGTGTCTCCCCACCTTGGAATGTGTTAGAGTATATATAAAGGCTCTATTTTTTTCCCTGTATTCCTGATTGTTCTTCTCTGCTGCAGGTCTGGCTGCATGGGAGGAGTATCCCTCTCTAAAGATGCTCATGGAAATGGTCATGACCAAGTTAGTATGGATAAATCCCTACATAAATCAGATAGACCACTGAAAACACACATTTCTGAATTAAGTTTGTGCCATGCAACTCCTTCCTTTCCAGTGGGACTGGTGTAAAATAAACTGGCATCAACACTGCAGTTGGAGTGGGAAAAGTGCCTTCCCTTGACAAAAATATTATAAGCAAGGGAATAAAGCTGAGAAGAAGGGGGAGGGGGATGACTGCTGTGCCTCACTGAGAAGGTCTCAGTCTCCTGGCTCTACTTGTTTTTTTCTCCATTGTCTGTCAGAGCTGAGATCCTATATTCCTTCTGTCTGTGATTCATTAATTTTCAATAGAACAAGATAACCATTTCCTTTTTTTTAAACTTATTTTCTCAGCAATTATTCTTACCCTCAATGTACCTTGACGGATGAGGAGACGCGCACAGAGATGATTAATCGTGAGCTTCAAATCTCCCAGAGAGAAAAACAAGAGATTCTTGCATTTGAGGGTCATCTAGCTGCTGCATCCACAAAACAAACAATTACAGAAAGCAGCAGCCTCTTGCTGTCCCAGCTGACAAGTTTGGACCCTCAGTAAGTAGCCTTCTGCATTGTGGTGCCATCATGAAATCCCAGCTAACACTAGTCAGGAAACCCTGCTCCTCCACAGGGTGGTTGATGTGGGGAAGAAGAACCCTGTGGTGTGGTAGCCCATGGGATCACAGAATCATAAAATGGTTTGGTTTGGAAGATGATCTGGTTCCAACCTGCCTGCCACCTTCCCATAGACCCCTCATGCACTACTGAACTGACTGATCCTCATCACACCAGAGTGAAAGTTTGTCAGACTGTGATTAACTTGTTTCTGCTACAGGGGCCCCCCTCGCAGACCTCCACCACATGTCCTGGAGCAGGTGAAAAGCCTGAACCAGTCACTTCGCTTGGGCCACCTTCTGTGTCGCAGTCGCCATCCTGACTTTCTTCTCAACATCATTCAAAGACAGGTGGGCTGTGGTGGGACTGGATCCCTCTCCTCTGGAACCTGGGCAGAGTGGGGGGCAAAAGGGAGCTAAGTGAGATTCAGGGGGAGGTGGTTTGCTGCTCAGGAGTTAAATGATCAGTGTGCTGCATCTGTGTTCTGCTGATCTTGTTACTCTCATCCTTCCCAGGCTTCGTCACAGTCAATGCCATGGCTGGCAGATCTGGTTCAGTCCAGCGAGGGCTCCTTGGATGTCCTGCCCGTGCAGTGCCTTTGTGAGTTCCTGCTTCATGATGCTGCTGATGAATCGACCTCAGGTGAAGAGGAAGAGGAGGGTGAGAGTAAGGACCAGCGTGCCAAGAAACGCCAGGTGAGCAGTCTCTCAAGGATCCCTTCTGTTACCTACTTCCTGTGCATGCCAGATTTGATTTCACTGGACAGGCCAACTTCTCACTCCACAGAGACAACAGAAACAAAGGCAGTTGCTTGGACGCTTGCAAGACTTGCTGTTGGGACCCAAAGCAGATGAACAGACAACCTGTGAGGTGCTTGACTACTTCCTGCGGCGCCTGAGTTCCTCCCAGGTGGCTTCCCGGGTCCTGGCCATGAAGGTGAGCAGAATGAAAATCATCTTGGCAAGGATCTGCCTGAAGCCCAGGGCAGAGCCCTAGGTTATCTTGAGTCCAGAGCCAACACAGTGAAATTGTTTCATGTCATCCTCCTTCAGTGACTTGTCTCAATCTCCAAACCCCATCAAACGCACATCCCTGTTGCTCAGAAGTTACTGTTCAACAGCCAAATTGTACTTTTTCTTATGTTGCTGTGTTTCCTGTGAAGTTCAGGTGTAGACTCAGGAGATTGCGTGCCATGTGGAGTAATTGGCAGAGGCTGGTTTTTGTGGGGAGAGTGAGTGCGTGGTGCTCTGGATCGTAGTCAAGGCAAAGAGAATTGCAGGGAGCTCAGAAAGATCATGTTCAGACTGAAACTTTAAGCAGGATTTCTGTCAAGAAAATATATTAAATGACATGAAACCTGTTGTGTGCTGCATTTGGATCGTTCTGTGGTATTTGAAGCACGTTTCTGTTGTATTCACTAGTATGAAACTTGCAGTCCAGCTGTGGCTGTGGCTTCAAGTGCACCAGCTGTATCCGTGTGACTTGTGCAGGGCCTGTCCTTGGTGCTGTCGGAAGGAGGAATGCGCGATGGGGAGGAGAAGGATCACCCCATGGAAGAAGACTCTGGTGATTCCGAGCTGCTGCAGGGATATCAGTGGCTGCTG
Organism: Lanius collurio; assembly: GCA_020086605.1. NCBI lineage: Eukaryota > Metazoa > Chordata > Aves > Passeriformes > Laniidae > Lanius > Lanius collurio. Next base: position 23,048 of record JACBWW010000329.1, on the reverse strand, counting down.
AGGGACCTCCCGAGGCTGCCACTGTTTGACAGTGTGAGAGCCACGACAGCTCTGGCCTTGCAGCAGGTGGGTGTAAGCAAGCTGCAGGGAGGAGTGTCCAGCTTGTTCTTTTTCTACTCCTGCTGAAACAGATCGAAACAAATTGGATCTGGCTGTGATATTGACATGTTTATATGATTGCAGAAGAATTTTGCTTATACTGGTGCTTGTTTTCATTAAGTCTTGATTTCTAATGAAAGGAATTCTCATTCTAGGCCATCCACATGGAGACAGATCCCCAGACCATCAGTGCTTACCTGGTGTACCTCTCCCAGCACGCCCCAGTGGAGGAGCAGGGACAGCACAACGACCTTGCTCTGGTGAGGGATGTGGTCGCATGGGGGACACATGGCATGTCCCAGGACAGTGGTAGGCAAAGGACTTGCAGTACCACCAGGATGGGTTTTGGGGAGCATGTTACTCTGATAACTGCATGTTTGTGTCCTTCTGTATGGGTTTAAAGGCAAGCTGTGTCTTTGGTTCATATAATGAAATGGTATCAGAGCAATAACTTCCAGTCCAACAGCCCATTGGCTGGACTGGGGAATGCAAGAGTGGGTAGTGGTTTGATGGAAATCCCACCACCTGGCAGTGTTTCATAAGTAAGCAGGTTGCTAAACCTGTAGCCATATGTGCTTGGGGAGAGAATGGGAAATCAGGAACTTTAGTGGTGGGATATGTACTCCCCTATAACCAAAACTAGATTTCTGTGTTTATTTGTTTATGTTTTTTTATTCTTTTTAGAATAGCTTTTGGTGAATTTTTTTTAATAATGATTTTTTTTTTTTCATTTTTGTCTGTGGGTGCTTTTTTTGTTGCTTTTAAGACTCATGTCTTAAATGTGTAAATGCTTACTTTAATAGGGTGCATCAGAAGGCATCTGTGCTCCACTGGGGACACTGTAAGATGCATGCAAAGCACTGACCTTTTCCCTCTTGTGTCTGTTCTACTCTTGACTCCACAAGCTGATCTCCAGAGTGGTGTTTACTGGGCTGATGGTAGAAACTGGAGAATGGTGCAGTGAAACGAGGACTAGGCTTTGTTTTGCAGTAAAGACCTCCTGGATGTTTTTCCCTTGCAGGATGTTGCCCGACTGATCGTGGAGCGCTCCACCATCATGTCCCACCTGTTCTCCAAGCTCTCCTACAGTGCTGAGTCAGATGCTGTGCTCGTGGCTCTGCTCTCCATCTTCTCCCGTTACATCAAGCGCATGCGGCAGAGCAAGGAGGGCGAGGAGGTGTACAGCTGGGTGAGTGCCTCCTGCCTTGCCTCAGCAGGTCACAGAGACTGGGCAGGTTAACAAAACAGAAGCTCTTTATGGGTTACTCAATTTGAATAAACCAAGTCTGGCTCAAGAATTCCCTGATCTGAAAATAATTGGATCGTGGCATAGTATCAGAGCCAAGCCTATGTGTTTGTAAAAAGCCTTTTTAATTTTTCCCCAAGTATCTTTTGTGGCCACTGCTGGTGATATTGGGAACTATGGTCTGCTAAAGTTGTCCATTCTTATGTTCTGCTTTCTCTCCCTGCCTTTGCTCATCCTATCCTTTCCTGCCTTTTTCCAGTCAGAGTCCCAGGATCAGGTGTTCCTTCGTTGGACTAGTGGGGAAACAGCCACCATGCACATCCTTGTGGTCCATGCCATGGTTATTCTCCTGACACTGGGGCCACCTCAAGGTTGGTGAAGTAGGCTCAGATGTTTTCTGGGGGCAATGGAGAATACAGGGAGGCTTTTCTCTATCTGCTATCTCCTAGCAGGTCAGGCTGGTGTTGACCCTTCTACTCACAGGCTCGGCCCTTGCAGTACTTGTTTGTAGCTGTAAGATTTACCAGAATATTGCAGCAGAGAGTGAAGGATTTTCAGGCTGATTTCTTTTTTTTTTTGCTTTCTGCAGACAGCAGGAAATACTAAAACAATGGTGTCTTCTGGTGTATTGATAGAGAAGGGCAAGGTGTTCTAGGTGCTTGTGAACATGGGAAATAATTTTGTATCCACTCTTAAGCAGGAGATGGTGATTTTTACACCTTACTGGATATATGGTTCCCGGAGAAAAAGCCCCTTCCTACTGCTTTTCTGGTTGACACATCCGAGGAGGCTCTGCTGCTCCCTGACTGGCTGAAGCTGCGGATGATCCGCTCCGAGGTCCCACGTCTCGTGGATGCAGGTGAGCCTGTGGCACGTTCATTGCTGTTTCAGACCCTGCTGAAAGGCAAGGGAGAGGTTTCCCTGCTCAAGTGTGCCCAGCCATCCTACTTGGATGCCTTTGGATGGAGCCATCTGTCACTATTACTTTTAAAGTAGGGGAATGAATCTGAATGGATATTGTGCTTTCTGTGTATTTTAAAGGAATGGGGGGCTCTGAATTGAGGTTCCATCTCTTGTACAACAAATCAGATGGAACTAAGCTATGTAGTCACCAGACAACAGGCACAGCTCTGTGGAAAGCTGTGCTTGAAGGATAAAAGCTAAATCTCTGGTTACTCTGGTCTTCATACCACTTGTCAGTGCTCTTTCTTCTTGGTATTCAGAGCTTTCATCCCATTTTACTAATTAAATGACAGCTGTCTATAGCCAGTGATTGAATTACTCAATAATTCCTGCCTGCAGCCATCAAGAGATAGGGTGGAAGTTATTTTTTAATACAAATGATTGTGTTACTGAGGTTCTAATAAAATTAAACAGAAGATCAAATTAGCCAGTGAGTGAATTAACTGGAAGATGCAATAAGGTGGCAATGATTTGCAGAGGGAAGAAAATACAGTAGGCAGCTGTCAAACTTCTGGCTTTAGGCTCTCTGCAGCCCTGTCATTAATGTGTCACTGTTGGTCCAGACAAAAGCATAAAGATCAGGTAAGAAAGATGACCCTCCATGGGCAGTTCAGAGGTCTGAGGACTCAGTGTTTGTGTATTTCAGCCCTGCAGGACCTGGAGCCACAACAGCTGCTTCTCTTTGTTCAGTCCTTTGGAATCCCAGTTTCCAGCATGAGCAAACTTCTGCAGTACCTGGATCAGGCAGTATCTCATGACCCACAGACACTGGAGCAGAACATCATGGACAAGAGTAAGAGCTACAGATGAGGCTGACTAGGCATTTAACTTTTTCTTGAACAGTTTCTATGAGTATTTCCTGTGACTTCCTTGGAAAAATCCAAGCTAGCTCAGCAAACTTTGTGCACAGGCTGCTTTGGCAGCTTGTTGTCACTGTAGACATCTGGGTGGCCCTTGGCTGTATTTCTCAAAATGGAGAAGGATTTTTTGGACTGGAGCGCACAGAGTTTGGGAGGTACTTTGTAAAAGAAACCAAGTTTTCAAGCCTATGGGAACAGCAGATTCTCTTGTCTGTGGGAGCTGTACAAACACCCAATTCTGTCTTGCTTTACTGAAGAGGGCAGGATGATGATGTGCTCTTATTTCCTCCTTTTTTTCAGACTACATGGCTCATCTTGTGGAGGTTCAACATGAGAGAGGAGCAACAGGAGGCCAGACTTTCCACTCCTTGCTTACTGCCTCCTTACCAGCCCGCCGAGGTACTGCCTGGGTTAGCTTAGATGTCAAAGTCATCTTCCAAACTTCCCTCCTTTTTGCTGTTGAGAACAGGCAGTGCTGTCTTCAAAAGCAGTCATGTTGCAATGTATCAGCAAGTTAGACACCAGTCCTTCCTAGAGTCTTTTGCTTCTGGCTAAGGGAGAAATTCCAATATTTTTTGAGTTTATTACAATGAGTTTTTCTGAGTGATATGGAAAAATAGGTTTGGCTTGGACTCAAGAGAAAAGCTGCTGAATTCCCCAGTAGTTAGAGACTATAAAGCTGAAGGTGATCTAGTGTTGGGACTTCAGATGCTTTCTACCATAACAGCATTTTCCTTTCTTTCCTTTTATTCCTCTTGCAGACAGTGCTGAGACTGCAAGGTCAAAATCTAGTCCTGAAAACTCTCAAAGTCAGAGCCGGATCCGGGCCTTGAGCCAGGTCCGTGTTCTGGGCCCAGAAGATGATCTGGCAGGCATCTTTCTGCAGGTACTGTTACAACCTCCAGCTGAGTAGCTGCTTCCCTGCAGCAGCTTTACAGAATCCATCTCTCTTATACTTGCATCTTGTGACCCCTTATCCTGCAGTGTTTTCTGGCAATAAATATGAAAGCCCTGATGCAATGAGGCCATGCCATTAGAGCCTGGTGGAGTTGATAGTGGCAGGATTTTTTTTTTGTAGTTGGAACGTGATATGGCTTTTGATCGTGCCTAGTACTGTCAGTACCTAGTAGCATGTTGCTGTCTCTGCACCTTGTTTGTTCTGTGTACAGTGCCTTTCCTCTCAGCAGTGGATGCAGGATTTGTGAAATGCTCACAGGGCCCTGGCAGAAAAGCTGTGTGCAAACAGCATTTGTACTCTGGCTTGTCTGCTTACAGAGCTTCCCTCCCTCCATTGACTCCAGAAGGAGCCTACAGGGAATTAATTGGCCAAGTTAGTTGTTGGTATTTGGGTAGTAGGATTCCCCTGCAGTGTCAGTGTTGATAGTCATGTTGGGGTTGCAGAGATGCTGCTTCTGTTCATGTGCCAGGCACTAGAATGTAGAAGAAGCTGTATCAGAAGGTTCCCATTAGCCCACAGTCAGTGTAACTGCACGAGGTAAATCGCTCCTCTGCCTCAGGGTGTTCACAGTACAGCAAGTCCTTTTCACTGGCTGTCATAAATGTACTCCCTATTTTATGCCCCCAGCTTTTCCCACTGACCCCGGACCCACGGTGGCAGAACTCCAGCCTGCGGCCACTGGCCCTGGCACTGCAGCAGGCGCTGGGGCAGGAGCTGGCTCACATCCGCCAAGGGGCCGCGCCGGCGAGTGGGATGGCGGCCAGCGGGATGGCGGCCAGCGGTGTGGCGGCGAGTGGCGTGGCGGCCAGTGGCGTGGCGGCCAGCGGTGTGGCGGCGAGTGGCGTGGCGGCCAGTGGCGTGGCGGCCAGTGGCGTGGCGGCCAGCGGGATGGTGGCCAGCGGGATGGCGACGCGGCTGCTGCAGGCGGTGGCCGCGCTGCTCAACTCGGCGCACAGCGGTGCCCTGGTCATGGCCATGCATCGCCACCACTTCATCTCCTGCCCGCTCATGCGCCAGCTCTACCAGTACCACGTGAGTGGCTTTGGGAGCCTTTCATAAAGAGGGGTGAGGGAGGGGGAAATGGGAAATCTGCGGTGCATCTGCTCTGCTGTGTGCACACCTGTGTAATGCTCAGCTCAGGTTGCCTGGCCATGGGCATCTGGATGCAGGCTGTCCCCATTAGCACTGCTGGGATTACCTGCAGAGTTAGGTGTACCTTACCTAGCCTGGTAACCATTTTTTGGAGTTACAGCTGTAGATCTCTGCTGGTTTTGAGATCTCTGGTCTGTGTTGTATTGTGGTGTTGGACATATCGTATGAGCCAAGGCGTTTACAGACACTTTGAGAGATAAATCATAGAGTCATGGTTTTGGTTGGAAGGCACCTTAAAGATTGTCTAGTTCCAATTCCCCTGCCACAGGCAGGGGCACCTTGCACTAGACCAGGTTGCTCCAAGCCCATCCAACCTGGCCTTGGACACTTTTAGGGATGGGGAGTCCAGAACCTCTGGGCAACCTGTGCCAGTGCCTCACCACCCTCACTGTAAAGAATTTTTTCCCAGCGCTCCATGCCACAGGACACTGCCTTCTCCTCGCTCTTCTTCAAAGTGCTCATGCAGATGCTGCAGTGGCTGGAGAACCCCGCGGTGGAAGATGGTCCCCTGCGAGCTCAGCTGAAGGCCTTTGCTGTGCAATACTCCTCAAGACACAGGATCAGTGATGGTACTGGCAGTGGGCAGCTTATGGGACTTGGAGGGGACAAAGTGGGACAAGAAAGAGAGAAACAACTGTACCTGGAGCAGGAGTTGTGGTGGGCAGTCTTTTAGACACATGCTGTAAGGAGTAACAAAAGAAGTACACTGTGCTGCAGAAACTCCTTGAGGGTGTGAACAAGTGCCTTAGCTCTGGGAGCTTGCAGTAGACACCTGGTATCATCTCACCAAGCACAGCAGATCTCTCAGGGAAAACTTCCAATTTCTCAGGCCAGGAATTCTGTGTGAGCTATAGTTTTGGTAGATGAGCACGCAGGAATGCCTCTGGAACAAGGTCACATCATGACTTGTAGAATTGTTAATCATCTGCCATCCCTTGGGAGCAAGAGTCTAACCAAGAGCTTGGCCATGGAAATGGGTTTGTGGTTACAGAGCTTTCTCTTACCCACATGTAACATGCAGGAGAGCTGTCAAGGGTTGTGGTGACTGTAAAATGGCATTAGAATGTGTATTTGTATGTTTGAGTAGATATGCCTTGGAGCCACACGGGGAATCTGTAGGAGGGAAGTCTGATGTGGGGCTGGCTTGTCCCTGTGATGCCAGTGCTGTGATTTCATTACAGTTCGAGGTGGCTTCTTGCACCTCACAGAAGCTCTTTCTTTCCGTCGTGACCCTGACTTGATCAGCTCCACAGTCTGTGCCATCATTGCAACCCTGAAATCAGGAGAGAAGTGTAATGTGGAGCCAGAGCTTATCAGCAAAGGTATGGATGTCCTTCTGCTCTCCTTTGCAGCAGCAGCTTGAACTTCAGCCCAGCAAGGACATGCCTACTGTGCAGGCTGTGGGAATCTGCCTTCTCCCTGAATCAGAAAACATGAACTGATCTAAGTTTGTCCCTGTCTTGTATCATCTCCTTTGCCCCACTGTATGTGGGTTTATAAACTCTGATCTGGGGCTGGGATTAAGTCTCTGAGCAAACTGTTGGTTTCCATTAGCAAAAAGAGAAATGGAAGCCTACTATCCCAGATAAAAAATGGCTTCCCTCTTCCTCAGTGAACCTGGATATCAGGAATAATACTTGCAAGGTTACATAGCTTTTACCACATCCTGAAGTTAACGAGTGCCATCTTTCTCCCTCTGCTAGTCCTTCAAGGTCTGATTGAAACCCACTCTCCGTACCTGGAGGAGCTCCTGACTGTTCTCTTCTCAGCTACTGTTGAGGCCACTGCCAGGTGTCCTGCCATGAAACCAATTGCTGTGGTGTGCTCCTTGTTGCTCCAGGACAAAGAAGAAACACCAGTAAAGAAGGAGATGGAGAGTTGCAGGTGGGCCAAGGCAATGATGGGAATTCTTGGGTAGGTCTGGGTGCGTGGTATCACCGGTGACACTGGCATTGCTTTGTCCACAGTGCTGAATCAGCTTGGCCAGGGCCTGCCTCTGGCCTTCTCAATGACTGGCTGGAGATGTTGGACCCAGAGGTCATCAGCAGCTGCCCTGATCTCCAGCAGAAGCTTCTGTTCTCCTGGAACAAAGTAAGAGTTGTTGGGCAGAGGGGCTGCGGTGCTGAAACAATTTTCTGGGGTACTGACCTGCACCTGGAAACAGGGCAAGGGTTCCTGCATGAGTTCCAAAGCAGTACAGACTGACTAGGAGGACAGTTCTGTGCAAGGCTCCCATTTCCCAAGTGCAAGGCTTATGTTTCCTCTTATCTTTATATTTCCTCAGCTGTGTTCTTTTAAGGACTTCAAAGTGCCTTAGAGACCCAACATGGTCCCATAACAACTCAGCCAGCTGTGTTTTCATTGGTACTTTTGCAGGCAGATCAATAACTTGCCCAAAGTGCCATGCCAAAGGCTGAAACTGAATTTCACATCTGATGCCATGTTCTGTTAGAAAGTGCTGCCCTAAATCCTCGTGCTGTCTGTGCTGTCTGCTCTCCTGGATTGCCATCCTTCTGCAGTACACATGGCATCTCCTACACCCACCTCGCTACCAGGAGCTGTTCATTAATCTCTTCCTCTTTTGGTGCTTCCAGGCAGGGTCCCAGGTGCCCTCCTTCCGCCCATACCTCTTGGCTCTTCTGACTCACCAGTCCAGCTGGACCACGCTGCACCAGTGCATCAGGCTTCTGCTTGGCAGGAACAGGGAGCAAAGGTGAGTCTTGTTTGTCAGGCCTAGCCAAGGGATTGAATTGGGCAACTCTGTCTGAGAGAGAACAAGACCTGCCATGTTCATGATGTATCTGCCAGGAGATGTAAATCAGCCAAAACCAGACTTTGTGAGAAGGATGCTGATTTCTGTCCTGCTGATTTGTGTAACTTGATATAAATATTACCTGCTGTTTGATGGACGCAGCACATAAAGATTTGGCTGTGTTCTAAACAGGAAGTGCTAATTGTGGGTAATCCATCTTGCATTGCCCTTGTTGATAATCTTTATGAACACAGGGTTTGCAGGATGTCTTGGATAGCGAACTGAGTGCTATCTCTGTACCTGGGCAGCTTGGATGTATCTTTTGATTGTACTAAACTCCATTTCCAGTCTTTCTCTACCCTTTTCATGACATCAGGCTCCCAGTTCTGATCTCTGCAGCAGTCCTAGCTCTCAACTTCCCTACACAGCTCTCAAATACTGAAATACCACTGTAGTAGTATTGTGCTTAAACTTGTTTTTTCACTTACAGACCAGGAAATACTAACACCTAATAACAGCAATACTTCTAAAACTGGTAGTATTTCAGTTTATTATTTTATTCTTGATTTCTTGCTCAAAATTGCATGCACTGCTCAGTTCAAGGTAACAGCTGTGATAGGATATTCCACACACTGGGACAGTAAGGTCATTGGTCTGATTATACCAACTGTCTGTTTGTGTTGATGACCAATTCCTGGCCTTGGTGCAAGGCTCCACATAACCCCTACACTTGCTGAATGTCATTTGTTCTGCTCTGCACCCTGTGCTGTGCTTATTGCAACAAATATTTAGTCATAATCTGGGAACAGAACCAACCCCCTTCTCGGGACTTAATAGATCCTATTTTTACATTTGCAGATGTTTCTTTCTTCACAGCACTCATCATGTTTAGTGATGCTTCCATGTGTTTGTGTGCTGCCCGAGGGCTGTGTTGACTCTAATTGCAAATCTGTCTTCTTTTGTCTTCTGGCAGGTTTGACCCAACTGCATCCTTGGATTTCTTGTGGGCCTGTATTCACATTCCTCGGATCTGGCAGGGAAGGGACCAGAGAACTCCTCAGGTATCAGTTCAGCTCTTCCAAGATTCCTCTCTGGATGGAGAGAGAGGCAATGTTGTCACAGTACCTGATTTTAGTGCGGCCAAGAGGTGGCTGGAGTGATTCGGGTGGACTGTGCCAAGTTTGCTGCTTGTACCTCAGCTGGTTATTTAGCTGCTCTGCTATGTTACATATTACAGTGGCAATTCAGAGTCCAAAAAGCTGATAGGAATGCACAAAGTTTGCCCACTTGGCATTTCACCTGCAGCAATTGCCACAATATCTGGTAAAGGCACAAGACTAGAGTGGCAAGCAGGCTGAAACCCAGCATGGGATAATTGCCATTTTACAAAGAAAAGGAGGCTGTGTCTCTTCTCTACAGAATTTCATTTGACTGAATTATGATTTCTGACCCATCACATATGCTGAGATGGAAGTAAATGAAGTAGAGGAGGGGTAAGGAGGTTCTATTTGGGACTGTGATGCTTTCAGAGCTCTAGATACTGGGCTGTTCTTAAGTCTGATTCTGAGATGCTCCATTCCATTTGGGGAAGGTGTGACAAGAAGGAACTAGGGATTTGGGATTTGGTGTGGAATTATTTGGGGTGTTCTCTTGCATTACAGAAGCGCCGGGAGGAATTTGTGCTCCACTTGAAGGCATCAGAACTGATCAGCATGGTGGAGCTAATCCTGGCTGAAGCAGAGACCAGATACCAGAACACTGACGAGGCCTCCTGCACACTCATCCAGTCTCGACTGCCGTTGTTGCTCAGTTGTTCTCATGGAGACCTTGAGAACATCAAAAAAGTAACAGAATATTTGACCAGCTGCATCCAGCAGTGGGGAAGCAGGTGAGGCTGCAAATGAGGGGCATTGTCTGCTGGAATTGTAGTTCTTGGGCACAGGCAGGCAGGTAATGAGGAGACTTGCCAGTATGTCTTCATTAAGAATATCATGTTCCAGAGCCTGTATGAAAAGTGTACACTATCCTCCCTGAGGTTTGGGGAAATAACAGGTGATTTTAAGTGGTACTCAGTCCAGGAAGGTGACTTCAAAAGTGAAGTTTAAGGGCGCTTTTGCTTTTAGGACTTCAGAATGAAATTCTTGACATGCTTGGTGGTTTTTTTTTTTCCTCCTTTCTTTAAGGCAACAGTTATTTTTAATTACTAGTTCCTAATGTGGGATTTCTTGTCTACTCATCCCTTGAGTCACTGCTTATAATACATCCTGCTTGTGACTTGCTTTCAAAGCTGAATGGAGACCAGATTGTTTCCTAAAAGCTATTTTAGGACTGTGGAAAGAACAGGAAGATGATGTTTTCATGGCAGTGAAAGGAACTGACCTAATTCCAACGTTGCTTATGGTGATATTAGGAGATATTCTGAGTAACCTCAGTTGCTGTTGCTTTCTACCTCCTCCCAGTAGAGACTGTGCCAGCCATCTACAGGACTTCCAGGTGTGTAGAGAACATGGTAGCCAGTCTGAATAGCTGTGGTTCTGATTTCTTTTCCAATTGAGATGGGGCTGACCCATGAGTACCACATACAGGAGCTCTGCACTAGAGATGTAAGCAGAGCTTTCTTGTCTTTTGCCCTTTGGAACTGCAGTTTTCTAGCTGCAAGTGGATCCCCATAGGCTGTGGATGGATCCCTGTGGAAAGTGAATGATTTGAGTTGTTCAAAAGAAGCAAAGACTTAAAAAACACTGGTAGGGATGAGTGATGTCTGCATTTTCACATGCTCTGTTTGTCACATGCAGGAAGGCTGTTAGTAATCTGATGGGTCTGGGATGTTTGCTGGTTCAACTAACATAGTAGCCAGTGGCTGACATCACCCTTTTCCTTTCAGCTCTGTGGGGAAATGCTGCCAGGACCTTCTGCTGCAGATATACCTGCAGCTACCTGAGCTCCTTGTGCCTATGCCTGAGATGCTTCTTACCAGCGAAGGAGCCAGAGACAGCAGCACTTGCAAGGTAAAGTTAAAGGCATAGGAAAGCCCCTTCCTAGTTATGTATGCAGAATGGATGCTACCTTGATGCCCAGTTTAGAAGGTAAGGACTGGCAAAAGCTTCCTGGATGACTTCGGTTTCTTTATTTTGCTCTTTTGTTACCCCTTCCCTGCTTGCACTCTCCAGAGCAGAGAGTTCTGGTGTGGTTTATTTTGCAGTGTCCTTCTATAAAATAGTATAAGCTCCACAAGCTTCTGTATGCCCAAGGCTTCTGTAAAGCACAAGTGTGCAGGCATCTGATCCTGCTTTGATGTCTGTAGGGACTGTGGACTTCAGATCCCATGCCAGCTGGAATCCTGCATCTACTCACAGATTCTACCTGAAAATAATTTCTGTCAACCCCCCTGTGTAGCTGGAAAGGAATTGGGAAACACTGCTGGAGAGCCAGGGGCTGGTTTGTACATTAAACTTCTTAACAGTTTGCTCATTATTTTTCTTCCAGCTTGATGCCCTGGTTCACAGATTCATTAACCTCCTCGCAGACACCAGTGACTCCAAGTCATCCGAAAGCCGCGTGTGGGATGCCAATATGGCCTGCAGGAAGTTGGCTGTGGCTCATCCCATCCTCCTCCTTAGGTACCTCTCTCTCCCTGTGTGTGGCTGGGGTTCAGTGAAAAGCATCCAGCCTTGTCCTAGAAAGGGAACAAACTTGCAGCCATCACAATGATGGTGAGAGAATTCACTTTCATGTACCAAAGTCAAGAGAAAAGGCAGCAAAGTTACATCTCTTACAGTGAGGCAACACCTTGTGTCTGTCAGGAAATAATGTTGGAATTAAAGACTAGAGAACAGAATATGGTGGGAAATGGGACTTGCTGGGTCTATGGGTATAGGGATCAAGTCCAGAACTCTGAGGGAGGATAAGAGATTTTGCCTTCCAGGAACAGAGGTGAAATGTAACTTTCTTGAAAGATCTAGACCTGGATTTTTGTATTTGTTGTTTCAGGCACTTACCAATGATTGCAGCACTGCTGCATGGCCGCATTCACCTCAATTTCCAGGAGTTCAGGCAGCAGAACCACTTGACCTTCTTCATCCACGTCCTGGGGATCCTGGAGCTGCTCCAGCCACAGGTCTTCCAGAACGAGCACCAGGTGGCACTCTGGGACTGTCTGCTGTCCTTCATCCGTCTGCTGCTGGTAGGAAAATCCCTGCTTCTCTCCCTGTGCCAGCTGCTCGCCACTAGATGGGGAAGCTCGTGTAACTCAGGGCCAACCTCGGCTCTCTCATTTGAAGGGAAAGCCTTCCTAAATGCCTAAGAACAAAAAAGTGCATTAAGTATCTCAGAGAGCTCGAAGAGGAGGCAGGAGATCAAGAAACCACTCCCTGGTACCCAGAGGTGCAGGATGGGGCAGTGCATTGCTTCTTTGTTTTTTGTTTTTGTTTTGTTAACTCACCTTCTTGATCCTTTCCCAGAACTACCGAAAATCCTCGCGGCACCTGGCTGCCTTCATCAGCAAGTTTGTCCAGTTCATCCACAAGTACATCACATGCAATGCCCAGGCAGCTGTCTCCTTCTTGCAGAAGCACTCAGATCCACTCCAGTAAGCTTCCTTATGCCTGTCAGCCCATGCACAGTCAGATTGCCAGGAGCTAATGAGGGAGAAGACAGCAAGAGGATGTGACAGAGTAGCTGCTAATATGGCACTTTTTCACCCTTGGCTCCCTTAAGTCTCTATTGAGATGAGCAGCATATCTCTTTTTATAGGTGAAAACTGAGCCCAAGGAAGTCACATAATGACTTTAACTCACATAATGACCTAAACAGCATATTGAGGTATTATAGTGCCCTGCAACCTTTCCAGAGGGGCAGCTGGAGGGTCTTTCCTCAGAGCAGGGTCCCACCTGCAGATATGTGGGGAAAATGCATTTGAGTTCCAGTTATGAAGAAAGGAAAAATCTTGTTTCTGCTTCTGAGAAGCTCTTTGTTTCAGTGTACATATCTGTGCTGTTACTTGTGCTCATGCCCTTATTGCTACTGAAAGCCAAACACACCACCTCTTTTCCCCAGTGACCTGTCATCAGACAACAGTGACCTAGCCATGCTGAAGTCCCTCCTGGCTGGGCTGAGTCTGCCTAGTAAGAGTGGCATCTTGGACAGGGGCTCTGATGAAGAGAAGGATGGTGAGTCTGGGTGGGGGAAGAGTTATTCCAGCTGGTGAACCTGCAGTCTGTTTTGGAGAACAGCTGTTTTTGTGGGGTGTATGCTGTGCTTGTTCTTGTAACAGCTCAATGTGTTTAGAGTGGAGAATGGCACTTGTATACTCAGCAGTTGGGAGCCAGAATCTGGGATGGGTTAATTTGTTTTCCTGCCAGTGATATCACTACTAGAGCAGAACAGCCCTTAACAGGGGTGAGTTTCCTGGTTGTGGATTTTGCCCTTTTAATCCACACTTAAGGATTGACCTGTTGGGGGACTCTAAGGGCACATCCACTCCTCCACTGTTTACAGCCTGCACAGCTTGCATGGGAACATTATTCAGTATTTAAAGAGCTTGCAGAGCTTCCTCCTCAGTGTCAGCTGAGGGGGTGACAGGAGGTGCAGTGAGATTAGAGACAGTGGGAGAGGCAGGAATTGGATCACAGCATTGCTGGTGGTTCACAATCCACCACTGCACTGGGAGGGAATACTGGCTGTCAGGAGTGCCCTGCTCTCTCTCTCTCCCCCCAGATGAAGCAGCTGCTGGTTCTCTCCCCCTGGTCAGCGTGTCCCTCTTCACTCCCCTCACGCCGGCCGAAATGGCCCCGTATATGAAGAGGCTCTCCAGAGGCCAAACAGTGGAGGGTGAGTGAGGACCTGCAGAGTTGTGCAAATACACAGGGCAGATGCAGACATTTGTCAGCCTTGTTACTTATCTGTCAGCAGCAGCCTGGTTTCCTGTGTCAATCTTGTGTTTGGAAGTCACCAGCAGTTAGGATATTGTTCCATTTTTGGATTAATTTGTTCATAACCTCCTGTAATTCTGTGACAGAGGCTTCCTATGATTCTGTTATCACTTAGCTCAGCAGTACTTCAATGGCCTCTGTTTTGGGGCTCTTCAAAGATCTTTAAGCATTTTGGGAGATAGTATGAGTAAATCAAGGTGTGCTACAGTTTGAGCCAGGTCTGAAGTGCTGATAGGAATGAAATACCAAACTGATGAGAAGCAGGATTTGTTAGAAATCCCCAAATGGAAGAAAATCATATTAACCTGGCATATGGGAACAATAATCTTCACCAAAGGTCTTCTGAATTTACAGGTGTCCAGTGTTAAACCTAAGTTTTGCTTCCAAGGTAGAATAGAACAAAAATGTCCTGCCTGAACCCTGTTTTTTAAAGAGACACTCTGTGAAGGTCTTTAGTTATAGAAGAAGGTGTTCTGGAACTGAAACCTCTCACCCCATTGCATTCCTTCCTCTGCCTGTGTTGATCTGGTGCATCCCTAGCCTCCTTTTTGAAGACCTGCCTTTATTACACTACCTCTGTGTGCAAGTGGGAAAACTTGACAGCTTGGGAGATTGGTTTTGTGGGGAAAAAAAGAAAAGATTCTTTGCTGGATCAGTCACCTTTTCAACCTGTGTCTTCTGGCAGACATCCTGGAGGTGCTGACAGACATTGATGAGATGTCCAGACGGAGGCCAGAAATTCTTGCCTTTTTTGCTGTGAGTATTGGTGTCTCAAACTGCCACTGGAAGGAAGAGATTCTTTTCACCAGAGTCTGTGTTGCACAGCCAGCTCAAGCATTACCCTTCCTCTGCTTTTTGGGTGGTTGTTGCAGCACCTTAGGGGAAATGTGTCCTCAGTTAGCCCTGCTGAGAGCAGGCAGCATTTCCCTCCATTGCATGCAGTATTTCCCTCCATGCATCATCTCCTTTATGTCAGAGGAAGAATTAACCCTCTGTCCTCTTCCCAGGGCAAGGAGAGAACAGAGCAGCTCTGTTGAAAAAGCTGTAAATTAGGAAAAACTCAGCTATCCCACATGAATAAGATTACAGAAGGGTACTTTAAAGTATTCAAAACCAGGATAATCTCTTACAGAGAGGGATTTCTGGGGTCAGCCAGTACCTGCTGGATTTTTGTTGGGCTGGATTGGTGTGGAGGGGGGAGTAATGCCAGTCTGAGGAGTTTGTGCTCTCTGAATGGCCCTGTGATCCACATTTGTCCATCTTTCAGACAAACCTGCAGAAGCTGATGAGTTCCTCAGAGGATTCCTGCCGAAACCTGGCCTTCAGCCTGGCTTTGCGCTCCATTCAGAACAACCCCAGGTGAGCACCCCTGGAACTGAGGCTGTGCTGGCTGGACATCTGGGCTCTGCTGACACTGTTCTTTTCACTTCCAGCATTGCTGCAGATTTCCTGCCCACCTACATGTACTGCCTGGGCAGCCGAGACTTCGAGGTGGTGCAGACAGCCCTGAGGAACCTGCCTGAATACACCCTCCTTTGCCAAGGTGAGTGGGGACCTGCCACCTTTGGGGCACGGTTGGCCTCACAAGGGTCAAAGCTGGGGTTCTGTGCTGGGAACAGCTCCCCTGGGAAGCTGCCCAGGATCGCTGTTGCTTAGACCAGGCCATCAATACCAATTGGGCTGAGCTTCACAAGGGGAGTTGTTACAGAGACATGGGGGTCTTCCTTGAAGTAGATTTGTCTCCCTTATAGTTTTCTCTGAGTTGTGACCTCTCATGTGATCACAAACCCACGGAGCTGTTAGAGGGTGGATTGTGCCATGTTCTTATTGAAGGAGAGATTTCTCATGTAGCTGCAAATGCTCACCCAGTGGTTGTTGGTGGATTGCTCTTGCTTGCACACGGAGCCCTCAGGCCAGTCCTCACTCTGCCTTTTCCCTTCCCCAGAGCACGCAGCTGTGTTGCTGCACAGGGCCTTCCTGGTGGGCATGTACGGCCAGATTGACACCAGCTCTCAGATCTCAGAGGCCTTGAAGATTCTGCACATGGAAGCCATGATATGAACATGTGGTTCTGGGAGTTTCACTTCCACAGGATTTAATTTAATGGATTCATCAGCTGCATTACAGCCCTGTAAGAAGAACAGTGTATTGCAACCCACTTTTGCTGGAGGATCAAAGAGGGGATGTGGCAGGCCAGACGGTGCTGGAAAAGGAGAGGGTGCTGACTGAAGATCATCAAGGGGCAAGGATCAATCTGGCTGGCTAAAATGCCATTATTGTGGGAGAAAAATCTCTTGAACATTGTGCCAAACAGGGACCACTTCCTTCATGGGGTCTTGGGGCAGTGGCTGTCGGTTTGTTGCTTGGGTTATTTTGTCTCTCCAAGAAGGCAGAGCTGCTGGGGGAGCAGAAGGGAGTGAGTGACGGCCCTTGCACTTGAAGTATCTGCACTCCCTGTGTTGGAGAGAACACGCAGATTTGTGCAGGGGGAGAGACCACTTTGGTTTCTGGGGGTGGGTGTTTTATTTTTTTTTTATTTTATAATTAAAATTCTCTTTGTTTCCATTGTGCCTTTCTCTGCTCCCTTGGGCATAGGTTGACATCCCTCTCCCCCTGTGCTTCATTCTCTCGTTACTCAAGACAAAGCCTCTCTGGAAGACCTGTCTCTCCATGGCCAAGTGCTCACAGAGCTGTCTTGGCCTTTTACAGGATATGCAAGAAATGGAGCAGGTTTGGAAGGGTCAGTGGGGTATCATGAATGAGTTTGGTCAGCACCAACTGCTGACAGGACAACTTTGAAGAGGTTCCTTAGAAAACTTTTGTTTAAAAACAAGTAAAACAAACTTCTTGGTGTATCTGCAAACATCCCAGCAGCTGGCCACTGTCACAGTGGAGTGTTTGAACAAACAGCTGGGTTTCCTCTTTGGGATCTGCCAGTTCCTCCCTGTGACTCTTCTGAGCACTGCTCTCTGGTCCTTGCCTGTGGGTAGGGGTGATGGCTTATTTGCCAGCTGTCATTCGAGGACAGAAGGCTGGGGTCAAAACTTTGCCCTGTTCCAGAGAAATTACTGCTCTGTGTGCTTGTTCTCCAGCCTCACTTGATTGTAATCACCAGTTTGTTCTCATGTCATTTGTCTCTATTCCTGTGGTGCTCCACTTGTTATTAGAGAAACTCTGCAATTTACTAAAGACAAACATCCTGGAGGAATTTTATCTCCTTGCTGGTGGCAGGGACAGTTGTGACCCCGTAGGTGGCTGGGTGGAGAAATATTGTCTGTTCTTGCACATGAGGAATACCATAGCTGAGCACTTTAGCTGGTGTGTCAAAATATGAATGAATGTCCAGCTGGCTTTGCAGAGAGATGGAGAAGAAAAGGGGGAGAACTGAACCTCCCATCAAAGCGAGGTAGCCTTGTCTTTAAATAGAGATTAGAGCCATCAGTTATGAATGCAACATACTCTTTTCTTCAGCAGCATCTGCTTTGCATCCGGAGCCACTGCTGTGGCAATTAGCTCCATATAAATTATGTGGAGGAACAGCTGAAGGAGATCAAGTCAGTGGAATGGGTTTCCTGAGGGGCTCAGTGACAGCAGGATTAACGCCTGTCCAAGGGGAGTCAGTAATCTCACTGGGAACCCTTACCTTAGTCCCTTATCACACATCATTAAGGCACTATGCAGTTTGTCAGAGCAGGAAGGTAGTTCTGTTGGGGCTGCTGTGGGCCTAGAGCAGCTGGGAACTTGTGGAACTTCCTGGAAAAGGGCTTTTAAGAGGGCTTTGAGTCAAGGCATAAGGAAAATGTCTCAAGACGGTTATTGCGCAAAGACAGTGAGTCAAACACAATAGTGGTGCTTCAGTGAAGATCCTCTCTGCAGCTGGAGCTTTCCAGAAATCCCACTCTTGGGCTGCAACTAGAAACATTTACAGGCAAAACCAAACAATGTGGTTGGTCCCAAACTGTCCTGTGTCTGTTTGGCAATGCTTGTGGTGAGCAGACCTACTCCAGGATGCCTGGGTTACGGGATCAGGGCAGGCTTGGATGTTGGCTGAACTACTTCATGACCCCTCAGTCCAGAACAGACAGATTTTGCAGAGCTGTGTGGAAGGAGATATGTTGGGAAAGGTGGATGGAGCATCTCTTTAGCAGCAGTAAACATCTGGGAGATCAGGAAATTAAGTCAAATGGAGATGATGTGAGTGGAAGTTACTCCGCAGAACTGAGATTTCCCACAGATGTCCCAGTACAAAAGTCATCATCTGTGATTTGTTGATCTCTCCTTTTTGCTGTGTTGAAGGTTCCCACAGTGCATTTTCTCTGCTGCCATCCTCTGCCTGGACCCAGTGGAGCTAAGCAGGTTGCCTTGGCTTGAAGCACATCATCAAAACCAGATCAGTGCTGAAAACAGGGCTGTCAGGGGGTGCCTGGCTGTGTGGAGACAGCTCAGGGCAGGAGCCTGTCTCTGCTGACAGGGAAGGCAGCCGTGACAGCTCTCAAAGGGTTGGTGACAGTGGTACTGACACTTGCCTGCCTGTAATCTGTGCTCTGTAACTTCCATCTCTGCCTGGCTGAGCACCTCCTCTCCTCCCATCCCGGCTGAGCTGACAGGGTCACCCTTCACGGCTCTCCCAGCCTCCTCCCGGGGCTGGGGCCATCTTCTGTGTCTTCAAGAGCCTTCATCAGGAGTGGTGAGGAGGTTTGCAGAGTCTTTCCTGGCCAAGCCCATGGGGCTCCATGACTCATCCAGGGCACGTCACTGCTCCCATCTGCCTTAGAGGCAGCACATCCCAAACTGGTGCAAAATCCCTGCTTAGACACTTTTCTCCCATGATCTCCTGTAGTTAAGAGCTTTCTTAAGAGAACTGGGCTGCCAGAGCTGGTGTCTGGGGCTGGGCAATGTGCTTAACACTGGCTCAGGGGGAGGCTTTTTGTCTTCTCAGGTACACTGGGAATCCCATTCCAGCTGTAGAGGGAGGCACGATGGGGAAGAGAACACTGGCCAGAAGTTTGTTTCTCATCCTGTGGCTGCACCCAGCTCAGGACAAGGCTGGTTTTTGTCCAGCATGCACATGATGGACCTTTCACTGCTTGGCTGGGCACAAGTGGGCATCTCTAACCTGGCCAGACCATGTACCTGCCAGGCCCTCTGTGGCTGGAATTGTGGCCCCTCATATGTGCCAGTGTCTTGGAGGTTTGTGGCTTATTGAACAGCTCTGGGTAAGGTTGTGCATCCCAGGAACCATGAGGGTACCTTGGAGCACCATGTGAATTTGGCTATGAGCAGGGCATGACTAACCAGGGAGGTGCCTGCCTGTTCCTGACTCTGTGGCTGCTGCCTCTGGGACACTGGGGAGCTGGAGAAGTCCCAAAACTGAGCTCAGAGGCAAATCTGCCTGACCTGCTACGCCAACAGCAGAAGCACAGGGAGAGGTGCACAGGTAACAGCCACCAACTGGGATTTCTTGGCAAAGGCTGATGTGCTAGCCATGAGAAATGAGAAAGGGTAAAGAAAAGCCTCACCTTGTGAGGAGCAGCAGGCAAGAAGTCTTGTGCAGAATAAAAAGGGAGAGGAAAACTCCATTACCTCGTGTCTGTGAGTGGAGTCTGTTCCCAGGACTGCTCCCTGGGGCCCTGCCAGGCCCTGCTCCAGCCAACCTCATCTGTGACCTCCATCAGTGACAAATGCAGTCCTGGCCCTGGCTGCCCTCAATTAACTTCCTTCTGACCATTCCACAGTTCAGGACAGTGCAGTTCACACTTAACTTGAGGACTTGTTTGCTAAAAGCTAAAAATGGTAAGACTTGTTAACTTTAGGAGTGTCAAAGCCAGCCCCATGCCAGCTAAGTAGCCTGGCTGCTGTAGGGGTAGCACTTGCTTAAGGTGGACTGATCTCTGTATTGCCTCTCCTTGTATTTAGATAACTTGCTCCTAAAGCAGCAGAATATAGACCCTGAAATTTCCCATTGTTTTAAAGTCAGGAGACCTCTATAATAACATATCTGCCTGTCTTGTGTTGCTGGTGGTGTTTTGGTATCAGCCTGTTTGCAGGAACACCATCTCTAACACAAGAAGATACTGGCAAAAAATGTCAAGACCCCCAGTAACAATTAAAAAATTAATTAAGCTACAATAGCCCAGTCATTGCTGGGTAATTATTAAGCTGTAAGAATTGCTAATTGACTTATTAACATTAAGCAATTATGCAAATAATGGAAAACATAACATAAGAGTAATAAAATTACCTCCCTTTCTCTCTCTCTCTCTCTCTTTTTTAACCAATAATGATATTCAAGATCTAAAGTGATGATATGGTTTTACTATGAATATCTTTGGAGAAGAGTGAGACTTCTAAGGGTGCTCAGCCCTTTTGGGGCATCCCAAAACACATCTGCCCTGAGTTCTCTTGCAGAGCTTGTAGGG
This sequence comes from Lanius collurio, assembly GCA_020086605.1. Classification (NCBI taxonomy): domain Eukaryota; kingdom Metazoa; phylum Chordata; class Aves; order Passeriformes; family Laniidae; genus Lanius; species Lanius collurio. The sequence continues at coordinate 2,669 of JACBWW010000329.1, read as the reverse complement.
CCCCACACCAGGCCCCTCTCCTGGTTCTGCACCCACCAAGGCACCAACACAGGGACACAGAGTGACCACACTGGTATGCTAGGACTGGAGAATCCAAATTTTGTACTGTCACAGATGTTTTAGGGGAGTCCCTGTTCTCCCCCCAGTAAAGCACATAGTTGCTTCAGGTTTGGTGTGAGTGAAAACAAGGTAATTTGTAGATTTTTCCCATCAATTCAGTGCAAAGGTGGAAAGTTCTGGCCGTTAGAGTTACTCTGTCTCAAGGACTTTATTGCTATTAAGTTCATAACCTGAGGTAAGGGCTGGCTTCTTTTCCAGGTGAGGTTCCAGCTGGATTTCAGGGTTCAGCAATAAGCTGAGTGATGAGCAAGTGTCTTTGAGTTCCTGAAAACAAGAACAAGACCTTGCTTATCCTCACTACTGGGAAAAGGAAACTTCACTTAGTCATGTCTACAATGGGCCTGGAAAACACAAAGTGCTTTTTTGCTTCAGCACGTTCACACTGTTAATCACTAACAAATTTTATTGGTTTTACAGGCTTTAAACTCTGCTCTACTGATAAGACACAGCATTTCAAAGTGCCCAAGCCAGTTCCTGCTCCAGGGTGTGTCCTGCTCCCATGGTGGTGCCTTGATAAACCTGGGGTCACTTCACCAACTTGCATGATCCAAAGAGGTTTTGATCTGCAAAACACACCTTTGCTTTCGCTTTCTGATAAGAATGGGGATGTTTGCAGCTCCTGGAGGACCAGAGAGCATGTTCTGCCATGGCAGTGCAAAGACTGGGGATCACCATCATCTGTTTCACCTCCTTGGAAGACAAGGGGAGATCACCTTATGAAATAAATACCACCCCCAACTCTCTCAGAGAGCTGCTTTTAGCTCCTTGGGACTGGTGATCCACCAAGCTGCTATTTATTGACATTTCATTTTTCTTCTCACCTGGTGTGTAAGATGCAGGATGTGAGCAATCTCTTATCTTTGTTGCCTGGAAATAACTTTCTGAAATCACCCTCTAGCCCGTCCCTCACCTCACCTCAGTGGGGGACAGGAAAGCCAGCAGGACATCTGGTTGGTGGACAGGAGGGACAAGGGAGAGCGACTTCTTTCTGTTTTGATGTGACATTGTGTTATAGCTGGGTGATAGGACACTCTTTGCTCTGGTGCTCACTGGTTTGGTCTTTTGAGATTTTAGATAATGGGTTTACCATGTATTAGCTTCTTAGGGGGATGTATTGCAGAGAGCTTTACCAAAGTGCCTTTTCCTGTAACTTCAGGGTTCTCTTTCATCTTGGAAGAAGTAGAAACTCTTGCTGAGACTTGAATTTCATAATAACTTTTTTTCTGGTACTTTTGCAGGTCAAACTAGTCAGACTCTGAGGGGAGGCAGCTATCATGTGGAAGCATTTCTGCGTGAGTAGCTGTGAAATTGTTGGGGCTTTCTTTTCCCTGTTTGGGGCCTTTCCGTCTCTGTGGAGTCAGCCTGGCTGCCTTCTGGGAAGAGAGAGCTGATGAGGCATGTTACTGATGAGACAAATACTTTTTCCTTCTTGTTTTAAATCCCTCAATTTAATTCAAGCCATTGGCACGGGGATGTATGAGAGCTATTGGCTAAGACACACACTTCCTATTGTTGGGAGTGAACAGCCCTGCACACAGCCCGTGGCAAAATTATGAAGTAGCTCTATTTGATCAGCTGATTTCTCTCAATTGTTAAAAGATCTGATTTTTTTCTATGATGTTACGCTCTCTTACAAGAAAAAAAAAGGCATCACTTGATTCTCAGCTTCATGAGGCCCTGCATTTTCTGATACAGGGAATTGATCCTTCCCTACCTTGAGTCTTCAAGCTGGCAAATGTTGGTTGGGTTTTTTGGGCTTTAGGGTGGCCTAGTCACATATTTAAGTTTTTTCTCTACTAATGGTAAAATCCATTGGTTGCTGCATATGGGAAGCAGGATAAATTTAAGAAGTGATGGCAGAGTGATCCCCACTAGTCATAGTCATAGCAATTATCAGGAAGCACTCAGCATTTCTTCAGTGCAGTCTGGTATCTAAGAAGAGAAAAAGACTGAGGAAGAAGAGTGTCTGTAAGTAGAGAAGAATAAATCCATCCATGTCTGTGGATTGCTGCTCCAACAGGCTTCCAAATACACCTTGGAAGGGAGGGGAGCAGGCACTGTGCTCCAGTACAGCTTTGCTCCATGAGCCAGCTGTGCATCTCAGGTAGGAAACCTCACCCAGCAGCTCTGGGACGAGCTCAGTGAGCAGGGGCAAGGTCTGCAAAACAGGATAAGGACCTATAAGGCTCCCTTGAAGGAAAAGATGTAGAAAGGAAAGGTACAATGCAGAATAAGGATTTGTAAGCATCATCCCCTGAGAAACATCCTGGGAGAACAGTGGTTGTGGGTAATAGGCAGCTGTACAGGCAGCTCTGCTCCCTTCCTGCCCCATTCCTCTCTCAGTGTGTTAGTTTACCTGTTGGTACATTAAAGACTCATCATAGCTGCAAAATTCCACAGAGCTCTCCTTAATCACCCACTAACAGTGCACAAGTCTCTGCTGCCTGTACTTTGGAAAGCCATTATTGGGCCAGCAGTAATACTCTCACTGCATTAGCAAACTCCTTCAGCAATGTCATTTTAATCACCTCAGTGGATAAAGTGGACCC